>JADMNH010000003.1:3000000-3223204 GCA_016097115.2 Sporothrix protearum
GGAGATTGAGGTGAAGCTCAAGGCAAGGGTCTGTGGGGACGTGCTGTTGACGCTGTTGTAAGGGGGGAGGGAGGGGGGGGGGGCGGACAATATACACAAACTACTTTGTACTAGAATGCACGACAGTATGACAGCATAATGGAACGATGGCACGATAGAATGGGACATGGGACATGATTACAATAGGGCGCAATGCATTGGTACATACATGTAATTGGACATGAGATCTAAATTTGAAAAGTTTCTTTTTTTCGGCACGAAAACGAAACACTCGCAACACTGTTTCCCACATTCTGTATCTTTCTTTTTGGCTGTAAATCGCCCTTGTTTTGGTGCTGCAATTCCATCCTGGCCTTGACGTCCCCATCTTTTTATTGTACACGCCCGAGTTGCTTGCGGGTTGCCGACTCCGCCACCAAACCTCACAGAATCATATCGGTGTCGTCGTCATTGTCTGCCGGTGCAGCAGCAGCCGCAGCTGGTGGTGCCGCTTCGACTGCGGGTGCCGACGCAGCAGCCTCGCCGGCCGCTGCGCCGTTGCCGCCTTCGACAAAGTAGTCCGCCATCTCAGCATCCAGCTCCTCTTGTGTCTTGCGCGGGCGGCGGCCGCTGCCCCCCTCACCACCACCGTTCCGTTCGCCGTTGCGACCGTCGTTGCGACCGTTCCGGCCACCACCGCCACCTCGCCGCTCGCCAGGACGCCGGCCACCGCCGCCGTCACGGCGTCGCGGTGCAGGACTGCGTGAACGCGACAGCCGGCCGCTGTTGTTGCTGCTGTGGTTGTTGTCTCTGGTCGATCCGGAGCCGGGCACGTACCGATCGATCCCCCGGCGCGCCGCCACAGCCAGGCTCGTCCGGCCGCCGTCGTCGTCTTCGCCTTCATTGTCGTCGTCCTCCTCGTCATTGCCGCCGCCCCGCTTGCGTGGCCGCGAGATTCTGTCTGCAAGCGGTCTTCCCGAACCGAGTGAGGCGGCGTTGCCGTTGCCGTTGCTGTTGCCACCAGCGCCGCCGCCACGACCACGACCGCCGCGTCCGCCGCCTCCTGCGGGGACAATCGACAGCCGAATGGGCTGGCCCTTGGCGTTGGCGCCGTCAAACTCCCGCAGGGCGGCACGGGCGTGATCGTGTTCGTGGTAGGTGACGTAGGCGGTGCCTTCGGAGCGGCCGGCGCGATCATACACTAGGTCGACGCTGGCGACCGGGCCGATGCTGCTGAACAGGCCCTCGAGGTCGTCTTTGGTCAGGTCGTAGTGGAGGTTGTCCACGCGCACACGGGTGCCGCGGGTGCTGCCGATGGTCAGGAGAGGCGCCCCAAGGAACGAAAGGGGAAGGGAGAGGGAGAGGGAGAGGGAGAGGGAAAGAGGGAGAAAAGGGGGCTGGACCAACCGCTCCGGTGATGCGCGGCCGCGCGAGGACTTGACGTGGTGGTCCGAGTCTATGCGTGTGTTAGGAGGTTGTCATGGCACAATGGGGCGAGTGGACAGTGGAGGCGGCGGCGGTACCATTGTTGTCGTAGCGGTCATGGACCCATTCTCTAGCACAAGAGGGTTAGCAACTGTCCACCATCAGCCGTCATCCTATCCGCTGGGCTGTCTTACTCGTCAATCTTTCTCGGTTCGTCGCGGTAGGACTAGAGGTAGAGAGAAAGAGAGGAGGGAGAGGAAGTCGGTCATGTCAGTGGCGCCGTTCTGTGAGGGTGTCAAGTGAAAAGAAGAAAGAGTCGTAGTTTATGTGGGAGTAGAAACCTGGCAGGTTAGCATTATAACACGCTCGCTTGTCGCCCATCGCATAGGGTGTGTCGTACCTTTCGGACTCCGTCGCGCGGGTAGTTGTCACGCCGGTCGCGGTCGCGGTCGCGCCCTCCACCGCCGCTGCGGCCGCCATTTCTGTCGTTGCGGTCGTTGCGGTCGTTGTTTCTGTCGCCACGGCCACGGTTGCCGCGACGCTCAGACTGAATCGTCAGCGGGCGCTCTGTAGAGTGCGATAAAAAGGGTACGGCCGCTGGCAGGAAGCTACCTTGCGCTCCGCGAGGATCTCGTCCAGGCTGACGTCCATGTTGGCAGTCATTGTTCGGTGGTAGGGTGGGTGAGGGTCGGCGGGTAGGAGGGCCAGCCAATTGAGTCGGAGGGGATGGCGTGGAATAAAGGACGATCAATGGCAGTGTGAAAAGATCGCCGAAAAAGTGCGTGTCTTGTTGAAGGTGGTTTGTCGAGGAGAAGAGAGGGTGCAGGATGGAGAATGGAGATTGGAGAAGGGAAGAAAGAGAGAAAGGCTGTGGAGCTGCGAAGACGAAGAAACACGAGGAAACAGGGCAAGAGCTCGGGGCGCTAGCCGGCCGACGGCCCTGTGCCTTGCTGCTTTGCTGCTGGCAGTGCTGGGGAAGAAAAGGCTGGGCGGCTCAGCTGGGCTACCAAGCCAGGGAGGGAGCTGTGCTGTAATTGGTCGATTTCCAGGCCTCTCGGGGGCGTGCGCGGCGCTGGATTTGGGAAGGGGGGGGGGGGGCCAAGAGCAAGGGGCTGCAGGGCTTATTTAGTGGGTTTAGGCCACCTTGGCTGCTGCCTTTTTACCACTGATCTGATTTCTACGGCGAACAGTTTGTCACATACAAATCCGTTCGAATTCATTCGACTTTACTGACCATCCTTTATTAACATTTCTTGCATTTGTTGGTCTTGTTTCTGCTTTTCTTTTTCTATCAAACAAGAAAAAGAAGAGGAATCCGATTGTCGAGAAGCCAGTTGACGCCATTGGATGATAGAATGTGACTGGAAATGATACGAGCAAACAATGAAAAAAGGACAGATCGTAAGCGGATAGGTTGTTGAGAAAGTTGCTGGTTGCGTGGATGGTTGTCGACTTTTTCTTGTTTTCTTGATGGCACAGTAGAATGGCAGTAGAAAAGCTGTTGTCCTCTTCTTTCAAGGACGGCTTAAGTCTTGTTCGGCAACGGATGGGGAGTTTCTGGTGTCTCTCTGGGACAGGTCTCTCTGAGACAAGAGAGGTCCGGGAGAAGAAGACAAGGACATAAACAAGAGTTGTGACACAAAAAGGTTTAATTTTAAAGAAAAGAGAGAAACCGAAGCGGTCGTCTAAACATGGAAACACGGCGAGTAGAAAATACAGAAAAGAGTACTTTTCTTTTGGTAAAACACAGTAGATAGGAAAATAAAGAAAAAAGTAAAACAAGACAGATGAGTAAATTCAGTCGAGTAGTAAAAAAGGAAAAAGAGGAGAACCGAGATAACTAGTAAAATAGGACAAAACGTCCCGCGAACGAGACCGGTCAAAGAAGAGTCAACATTTTTCTGCGAGCGTACAAAGGTTCGAAAACAATGGTCGATTGGCAGTCGCAAACAAAGAAGGAGAAAAAATGACAAAGCCAAAGCCAAAACGCCCCAACAAACAATAAAAAGAAGGTCATAAAATCACAACATGGTCATGCACCGTCGTTCGCCGTCGTAAGTCGTACGTCGTGTTCAGAGTTTATGTTCGTCTTCGTCGCCGAGCGTCGTGGCATTGGTTTTGTTGTGTTCGTTGCGTTGTTCTTCTTCTTGTTTGGTTGTCGGCGGTTGGTGGGCTTTGTTGCTTTTGCTTCATTCTTGGCACTAGGAACAATTAAGGGACTTTTGGGTTGGTGTTGGGCGGTGTTGGCGAGATAAGTGGATGACAGAAAAGAAAAAGAGTGAGAAAAAAGAGTGAGAAAAAAGAGTAAGAAAAAGAGTGGAAAGAGCGAAAAGGGAACAAGGTTGGTTGTTGCTGTGGAGTGTGCAAAAGGAGACAATAATCGAAAAGAGAGGTCAAGGTTTGAAAAACAAAAGGAAATCAAACAATTGTTTCTAAATGCTGGGTCTCAAAAGTCTTTTTTTTCTGCTCTTTCCCCTCAAATCGATGATGGTCTGTCTCATCCACACCGGGAAAAGTTTTGTCTTCTCTCTTTTTGTTGGGTAATCTTTTTTTTGCTCCTTCTCTCCTTAGATCAGGTCGGCCACGTTCATCGGCATCTCCTCAATCTGGGTGCTGTAGAACTGCTCAATCTCGCGCATCATGCGGACGTCCTCAGCGGTGACGAAGTTGATGGCAACACCCTTACGACCGAAACGACCACCACGACCAATGCGGTGGATGTAGTTCTCGCGGTTGGCGGGCAGATCGTAGTTGATGACCAGGGACACCTGCTGGACATCGATACCACGGGCCAGCAGATCGGTGGCAATCAGGACACGGGACGAGCCCGAGCGGAACTCCTTCATGATCAGGTCGCGCTGGGCCTGGTCCATGTCGCCGTGCATGGCCGAGACGGTGAAGTCACGGGCAGTCAGCTTGTCGGTGAGCCAGTCAACCTTTCTGCGGGTGTTGCAGAAGATGACGGCCTGGGTGATGGTGACCGTCTCGTACAGATCCGAGAGGGTGTCGAGCTTCCACTCCTCCTTCTCAACGGCAATGTAGAACTGCTTGATACCCTCCAGGGTCAGCTCGTCCTTCTTGACCAGGATGCGGACAGGGTCGCGCATGAACTTGGTCGTGACCTCCAGGACGTCCTGGGGCATGGTGGCCGACAGCAGAACGACCTGGGTCGACTGGGGCAGCAGCTGGAAGATGTCGTAGATCTGCTCGGTGAAACCGCGAGACAGCATCTCGTCGGCCTCGTCGAGGACGAACATCTTCATGGCGTCGGTCTTGAGGAAGCGGCGCTGGATCATGTCGTGGACACGGCCGGGGGTACCGACGACGACCTGGGGGCCGTCCTGGAGGGCCTTCATGTCCTCACGGACGCTGGTGCCACCAATGCAGGCGTGGCACTCAACGGACATGAAGTCGCCAATGGCGACAACGACCTTCTGGATCTGCTGGGCCAGCTCACGGGTGGGGGCGAGAATCAGGGCCTGGCACTGCTTGACGTTGGGGTCGATCTTCTGCAGAACCGAGATGGAGAAGGTGGCCGTCTTGCCGGTACCCGACTGGGCCTGGGCAATGACATCGTGGCCCTTGATGACGGGCATGATGGCGCGCTGCTGGATAGCAGACGGGCGCTCGAAACCGTAGGCATAGACACCGCGGAGCAGGTCAGCCTTGAGGTTCATGTCATCGAACGAGTCGACGGTCTCATCGTAGTTAGACTCGATCTGTCCTGTAGGAGGAAGAAAAATGTCAGCGGGCTGTTCCGTATCACATAAGGTGTCTCTCCCTCTGCGTCTTTGTTTCCATGTTCTGATTCTCGCCCGTCGCGCAGCCCTTTTTGCCCCGTCTTGCATCCATCTGCCCCTCTCTCCCTGGTTCCCTCGCTCCCTCGCCGAATCTTAGCCTCCGCGAGATGCGCGAAAACTGAGAGCAAAAGTGACAGAAAGAGTCGAAAGAGCCAAAGAAAACAGAGAAGATGATGGCAATGGTCATAATGCGCAGAACCGGTCCGATGGATGCGAGGACGGGTGAAAAGAGCGGCATCACAAATAATCAGGCAGGAAAAAGGGGGATGGAAACTTACCCTCGGGAACATCCTCGAGTCCCTTTTCGGTAGCCATATTCGCGGTAGGAGGTGCGGTAAATTCTAGATCTCAAGCGCTGCTTGAAACCTAGAAAGATGGGAGAGGCGGAAGAAGCGAAGAGGTTGATAGAAGCGAAAGAAAAGAATCCAAGGGGAAGATTGAATCTGTCCTGCGGATTCCAACTGGTTCCTGGTGGAAGCTGTGGTTTAAAAAGCGTACTGTAAAAGTGAAAAAGCTCTCGTAAAGAATGACGAGAGGAATTTCAGGATAAGAAAAAGAGGAAGCGATTCCTGTTTTTCTTGTTGCGGGTGGTGATGGTGATTGTTTGTCTTGTGTTTGTGTTTGGTAGACGTTCAAAATGTTTTCAGGAAAAGGAGAATTTTTTTCAGGAGGGCACCTTCTTCCTAAAGAATATTTTTTTTCTGCTATCGCTCCTGCCCCGAATTTTTTTTATTTCAGCATTTAAATTTTTTCTGTTATTTTTGTGAGGGAAGGCGAGAAGGGAGGGGAGGGGAGGGGGACGAATCAGGCAAAAAATTAGCTAGCTTCCTTCCCTGACTGGCTGGAGTTGAGTGAGGGGCGTAGAAAAGAAAAGGGAAAGAGGGGGGGCAATCACAGCGTACGGCAGGAGCCAGGGAGTGGCGGGGCGTGGGAGGGAAGAATGGGGCGGTTTTTTTTTTCTGTTTCTGCGCTCGCCGCGCCGCTGTAATCTTTAATCTTACGAAGTAGTGAGTGGGATGGGATGGCAAGTGCAAGGCGAGGAGAGAAAAGTTTTTTTTCTTCTCGGTAAGATACAACTACGAACGGCCCCGCTAAAACAAACTGAGAAACAAGCAACTATCCAGTCCGAGCGAGGGGTTCGAGAGACAGAAACATAAAGCCATAAAATTAGGCCCCAGAACAGTCCACTGGTGCGCAGTGTGCAGTAGTGGCCAGCTGTGTACGATGTATCCGAGTCTCACAGGAGGGCCTCCTGAGCCTCCCTCTCGGCCGCCCCTCCTGACGTCCTGACGTGTTGCAGCCTGGTGGTCCAAGCTGAGCCCTGCGACGTCCCTGTGAGAGACGCCAAATTGCAGGGCTCTCCAGCAAGGCTAGCCCTAAAGGGGCAATTCATGGAACCGATGATACGGGCAACAATGCAGGAGAAGGGATAAGAGCAGACAGTAACAGAAAGAGGCGAGAAGCAAATGTCCAGGAAAGGAGCCAAGGAGCCATTCGAGAGTCACGCACAGTCACGTCCAGACGTCCAATATGACAGTCATGAGTGGCGTGGACGACGGCGGGCGGCTGCCGTTTTCGTTCGCCCTTGAGACGGAGTTCGTCGTAAACCGTCCAGATCTTCTCCGTCTTTTCACCTGCGATATATCCGGCAGCAGCAACCATTTGTGCCAGAAGGATGAGTTTCCGAGCAAGTTAGATCACAAAACGATGACTCTTTGCAGACGTGATCTGACAGAAGCAGTCACACTGTGCCCTGTCGAAGAGTCATACAGTAGTTATATTTGATAGATCCTAATGCACAAGACAAGTCCGGGTACAATATTACTGTACTGATTGCAACCAGCCTGCCCGAATGGGCCTTCTAGCATTGTTCTTTTCTAGCGTGTGGTTGGTTGGTACGAGTTAATATATTATTCACGTGACCTATCACGGCTTACTTTGACCGCCTTCCTATATCACCCAAATGGAAAGACTAATGGGCGAAATGACGGCAGAAAAAAAGTACATGTGAAGGTGGGACATCGTACGGGCGCACTTGCCTTACACGGTGAGATGAAGCTTTTTCAGAGTAACTGTTGACGGCCGCGATGCTCACGACACCAAATTTTTGAAATACACACAAAACCAAGCCAATCTGACATACATTACCTCATGGAATACCTCCCATCATTATAGTTTCTCTTTTCTTCACCACCTGTCAAGACAATGCCCCTCACCGGCGGTCTGGCGCCCCATTTGGGTGAACCAACAGCCACCATTGACAGCTTGCAGACGGACATCTTTGAAAACGACAACGGCCACAACCAAGCAGCCAGAGACACAGAGTCAGAACAGGAGGCGATGGAAGCTGCCGAAAACACACAGGGGGATCTTGACGCTCCTGTGCCTCCACACCCACTCGGCATCAAGCCCCTAGGCAACAAGTACCTGGACAGTGGGATCGATGCCAAGACGAGTGCTGGTCTCTTCCAGGCATTGCCAGACGAGCTGTTGATGCACATGTTGGAGGGCCTGGACAGGGACTCGCTGCGCCTGCTGGGCTCGACGTGCCGCTTCCTGTATGCCTTTTGCACATTTGACGAGCTCTGGAAGAGCCTGGCCTTGGAGTGAGTCCCCTTGTTTGCGGGACTGGATTTAAGTTTTGTGTCATGGCACAACCCCAAGACTGACAAACGACAGAATCGACGGGTGGAAACCACCGACCTGGCACGGCACATGGCGCTCGTCGCTGTTGGTCGAACGGCGGCACACTCGGAAGGCTCTGACGAACACGACGACGCCACGCAGCGACTCCTACTCTCCACCACCGCCCGTCTCTGTTGACTGCGGCCGCGTCTTTTCGGACGTGCTGCACCGCCCGTTCGTCTGCAGCTATGCCAACCCGGCACAGTTTGCCCGCGGCATCCCGAGAGCCAACCAGATCCGCCGCCTGACCGACCTTTCCTACGACGACTTTGCCGCCACTTGGAGCGACACGCCCTTTGTGCTGACCGCCGACCGATGCGTCAAGTCGTGGCCTGTCCTCCAAAGCTGGTCACTGGACGGACTGCGAGGCACCTACGCTACGACGGCGTTTCGTGCCGAGTCGGTCGACTGGCCGTACTCCCTATACGATCAGTACATGCGCAAAACCACCGACGAGAGTCCACTGTATCTCTTTGACAAGAAGTTTGCCGAGAAGATGGCACTAACGGTGGACGGTGACGACACGGCAGCGTCTGCCTACTGGAAGCCTGCGTGCTTTGGCCTCGACCTGTTTGAAGTGCTTGGCCGGCAACGGCCCGCCCACCGCTGGCTGATTGTCGGCCCTGCCCGGAGCGGGTCGACCTTCCACAAGGACCCAACGGCACCAGCGCATGGAACGCGGTTGTGCGTGGTGCCAAGTACTGGATCTTGTTCCCGCCCGGTGCTGCTGTGCCCGGTGTCTATGTGTCGGCCGACAAGAGCGAAGTGACGAGCCCGCTGAGCATTGCCGAGTGGCTGTTGACGTTCCACGCCGAAGCACGGGCGACCCCGGGCTGCATTGAGGGCGTCTGTGGCGAGGGCGAGATCTTGCACGTGCCGAGCGGCTGGTGGCACCTTGTGGTGAATCTGGAGGCGGGGATCGCGCTGACGCAGAATTTCGTGCCGCGCGCCCACCTGGCGGAGGTGCTGCTTTTTCTCCGAGACCGGCCGGAGCAGGTCACCGGCTTCGCCCGTGGCCAGGGCGGACACGGTGCTGGCTCTTCTGCGGAGTGCGTCGACGACCCATACGGACTGTTCGTGGAGCGCCTGGCAGAGCAATATCCAGAGCTGCTTGCAGACGCCCAGGCCGAGATTGCACGACGTGACGCACGGAAGAAGCGGACATGGGAGTCGGTTGTGCACGGTGGCGACAAGGACGACGACAAACGGCAGAAGACGGACGAGGGCAGTGGCGGTGGTGGATTCACGTTTGGATTTGGCGGTGACGACAGCGATCTGGAGGACGAGATTCCTTGAGCGGAATATTTCACTAAGGCATTCTAATGATACCACGACATGTACAAATTCTTCGGCGTTTGGTCCTGCATTTGAATTTTGGAAAGAAATCTACGTGATAAAATCAAACTTGGCTTCGCAACTTCGTGGCAAGCAGTGCAACGATCTCTACGACTCGTGCGAACAAACATGCAAAGCAAGGCTCTACAGCAAGACAAATTTATGGTGCTCACTACATCTCCTCGGCCGCGAAAGACACAATATGGGAAACACGCCAATCAATGTACAACAGACAAAAAGCTCCTCCTTTGATCAAGAACAACCCTGTGCGTGCCACAATGTGTGATCTGGATAAAATAGTAAGTTGGAGAGTGGTGGCGGAGACATACCGAGAAATGAGGCGCAGTACAGCAGTCCACTTCGATGAAAGACTTGCAAAAGAACATTTGGGAAGCGCTTAACTCTAGGGCACTTCAATAGAGTTTCTTTTCTCCTCACCGGGCGGAAACACGCTGCCTTGTCCGGTCAAACAGCCTGATCCCATAGACGACCAACATGCAGCAACGCAGTAAATCAAAACGTCGTTAATTTTTGGTCGGATGCCGAGTGGAAGGCCAACTGGACGGGTCCGCAGTCGCTCGGAGTCAGCAACGCGGCCGCTTGGCTGCCGTTTCCCGTCGTCTCGGACCGCTGGCAAGGGACTTCGGAGAGACTGCTGAAGCAAGGCCATGCTGCGTAAACCCCACCTGGCACGGACGAGTCGGTCGCCCGTGGCTACAAGGCGCAAATGGAATCGTGTGTGGCGGCCCTCCAAAACAACAGCACGGCGTACTAATACCATATGCTGCCGGGTGGTGGCAACCCGGGCCCCCTCGTATACAAAACCTCCGGGTCGTCGATGCGAGAATCTTCCCGACGCTGTCCGGTGCCAACACCTGTCAGTCGGTGTATTTTGTGGCTGAACTGGTAAGTCAGGCTTTGCTGCCGACGTGTTTTGCTGTGCCGTTCTCGTTGCTAGCTGTCCGTTCGAATAGACTTCTGATCTCATAAACACCGGTTGAGAGAGAGGGATGAAGACGGAATAAAATATCAAATGTATGACAAACGAGTAAAGACAAGAAACGCCTTGTTTATAGTCTACCCAAGAATTGAGAGCCAAATCAAGCCCAAGAGCCAAACCCCCGATTCCATAACGCCCAAGCCAAAAAGTAATACGAGATACGAGACACCAAAAAAATGTCCATGAGAAAAGATCAACGCAAGGCAGTGCAGGCAGGTGCAGGCAGGCACAGGCAGTGCAGCGCAGTGCCACGCTCGAGATCACTGTCCTGCCTTTCCGCGCCCAGGTGCAGCCTCAAAGGCAGCCCGCCATTTCTCCTCCTGCCGGAACATTACAATTGTCTCGAGCGGCGTGGGCGAGCCAAAATCTGGGTCGGCACCGCCCTCGAGCAGCGCCTCGATCACGGCGTCCTCGGCCTTGAATACAGCTCCGGCCAGCGGGCTCTGGCCTTTGTCGTTGAGGCGATTTGGGTCGGCGCCGTGTTGTAGGAGAAGTCGGACGAGGTTGGCGTGGCCGTAGTAGGCAGCGAGCATGAGCAGGCTGTCGCCCTTTTCGTTGGCCATGTTGACGGGCAGACCGGCGGGCAGAGCTTGTTGAAAGAGAGCGAGATCACCGGCGCGGGCGCCATTGTAGAGACGAGAAGCGAGAGCAATGGCTTCGTCGGGGAGGCCCTGCTGTTGTTGTTGCTGCTGCTGCTCTTGCGGGGGAGCGTGTTGCTGCTGTTGTTCTGTGTCGGCCATTGTGGTGGTTGTGGTGGCTGTGGTGGTTGCTGAAGGTGTACAAGTAGCGGTAGTCATACAGTCGAGAATTCAATTGGCGATGTTGAAAAGGAGAGGAATCCGAGAGTTGAGAGAGACGAGAATAACGAGACGTGAAGGATCATACAAACATGGCAAGAACAGACGTTGCTATAAACGGCAGGCACAGGTGGTGTTATGGCAGTTACAAGTGGCAGGCGCAGGTGAGTCAGCGGCTGCACGATGACGCAAATGGGGCAGGAACCAACTTTTTCGTATTCAAGCGGAAGGCACGGTCGGCGTTCAAAGGCCACTCTGGTGTTTGGCAAGAAAGTCTTTGGCTGGCATAAGGCTGCATAAGGCTGCACTGTGATTTCAGAATCAATTCCATATACTTTGCCGTTTTCCTTCGATTTTTATTTTTCTTCTTAACGTTCCGCCCTCCATTGAACTGCCGACTTTGGAATTTGCGATTAGTACCGTTTTAGGAAGTCGCTGAAGTGCTGGCGTCTCAGTGCCTCTCACCAGTGCCTTCCCAGACCGACAACAGCCAGCGCCTGCCATTCACACTATTTTTACAGGGGCCCCACTTCCCCGGACGGAAAGCCGAAGACAGCCGTCTCCCAGCTAGGAAGCACCTTCCCAAGTCTCGGCGTTTGGTGCGAAGCTCTTATGTGCTCTGTTCCTTTTTGAACCACCCCTCCTCGCAGCCTTTTGTCGTTTTCTGCGACGCAGTCCAACCACATCCCGATCCAACACCGAGGTCTTCCGGTGTCTTCTTTTCCTCTCCATTGCTTTTTCTCTGCACCCGACATGGCCCCAATCCGCTTTTCGGCAGCGTCGCTGACGCGGGCCGCGTCCGTCGCCAGCTCGCCTCTGCGCGCTGCTCCTTCTCCTCGTCGGACTCCTGTTTCTGCAGCCGCTCTCTTCTGGTCGGTGCCCAAGTTCTACTCGGCCGCTTCCGCTTCCGCCTCCTCCTCTGATCCCCTGATTGTCGTCACCGATTTGCCTGCGCCCGGCTCCGGCCACATTCGCATTCTCGAGCTCAACCGCCCGGCCGCCCGCAATGCCATCTCCAACGCACTGTTGGCCGCTCTGCGCCAACAGGTCGACGACGTTGCCAGCCAGTACGATGAGGTGGGCAGAGAAGTCACCGCTGCCGCTGCCGCTGCCACCAGCAGCAGAGACCTGGGCCCCACGCGCGCCCTGATCGTCGCCAGCGCGCTCGACAACTGCTTCTGTGCCGGCGCCGATCTCAAGGAGCGCCGCACGTTCACAGCCGACGACACGGCCCAGTTCCTGGGCAACCTGCGCGGCACGCTGACGGCGCTGTCGGCGCTGCCGATCCCGACGATTACAGCCGTGTCCTCGCTGGCCCTGGGCGGCGGTCTGGAGCTGGCGCTGGCGACGCACATGCGTGTGCTGACGTCCAATGCGGTCGTCGGTCTGCCCGAGACGCGCCTGGGCATCATCCCCGGTGCGGGCGGCACCTACCGTCTGCCGATGCTGATTGGCATGGCGCGGGCGCGCGACCTGGTGCTGACGGGCCGCCGGGTCTCGGCGCCCGAGGCCTACTTCCTGGGCATTGCCGACCGCCTCGTGGAGGTCCTGGAGGAGCAGCCGCCGAAGAGAAGACAGAGGAGGAGAAGACGAAGAGCCAGCTGGCGCTCCTGGACACGGCACGCCGGGCAGCATTGAGCGAGGCCGTACGGCTGGCCGAGGAGATTTGCGAGGGCGGCCCCATTGCTGTGCGGGCGGCGCTGCAGGCCGTGCAGTATCCGGCCGAGGTGGTCGAGAACAAGATGTACGACCGTGTGGTGGCCACGGAGGATCGCGACGAGGCGCTCAAGGCCTTTGGCGAGAAGCGCCGGCCGGTGTTCAAGGGGCGGTGAGCCAACAGCGAGTGGGGGAAAACGTAAATAGAAACGGCCACTGCCACGTCGAGGCTGAAGGCGCTCAAGCGCTTGGACGCTTGAACACACACAATAGACGAAAACATCACGATACAAGACAAGAAACGATGCGCCCACAATGTACGGGGCTTCGCAGGTGGTCGCTGTGTGGGTGTGCACGTGGCGTTGCCAGAGTCAGTTCCTGGCTAGCCGCCATCTGTTGTTCTGCTTGTTGCGAGACTGTTGGTTGTTTTGTGTGTGTGTGTGTGTGTGTGTGTTTTTGAGCAGACGAGATCACCGCTTTGGGTCGAGGGTCGTATTTAGCTGGGTGTTGGTTCCTCTATTGGGCCCCCTTGATTTGTGTGACGATGAACAAAAGCTTCACACTCCAATGGACACCGGTAATTCAAACGAGGTGCACTTCAACTCGTTGCCTCGTTTTTTCGTGCCTCTTCTCTCTTTCCTTTTCCTCGTTTACCTGCTCTTTCATCTCACTTCTCCTCACATGGTTCTAGACTTTTGGCTGTTCTTGGACCGGATTCGTTATTTGGCAAACATGGCCGACGCTCCGTATTGATTTCTTTGTTTGGGAACTGCCCCTTGAAAGACTGTGCAATTACTGTGCGGTTGGATGTCCCAAAGCGTCGAAAACGACGCCAACTTAGCATTGAGCTCTTCCTATACGTTGGTATTTCTTTTTTCTTTCTCTCTCTCTCCACCTTCCCTTTCCACACCTTTCCTGCCTCTTCACCAACTGCTCACCCAACATCCCACAAACGCCCAAACCTGCTATTCTCCTCCCTTTGCGGCTTTGGTTACCTTCCACCTCTTTTCTTCCTTTTCGTTCTGTCCTCCCTTTGAACCTTCCCTTTCCCCTCTTCTTATCTAAGTGGACCACTGCATTGTAACAATATTAAATACGGATTCGAACACAACCACGAATGCGTTCGCGGATGGCCAGACCGGAGGCAAGATGGGGCAAGGACAAATACCGTGAGCGGACAGACGACCATGTCGAAGGGTGCCAGCCACCGTACTTTGTAGACGCACCCTCGCACTGTAAACCAGGATCATAAAAGGTCTCTTCGATCTACGTCTGTTGCCTCTCACGCCATACATATATCATCTTGCGTACCGATCATTGGTAGCATTGCATTCAATTTTGTTCTTCTTTCGTTTGTACTTAAACACCAAGATCAACAAGATCGAACATGGCCACAATGGTTCTTGACACGGAGCAGGCGGACGTTGCTGTTCACGACAACAAGTCAACGGGCGACCACCAGACGGCCACGCCTGTGACGCCCAAGTCGTCCATCCTGCCAGATGTCCCCCTCACGACCCCGCCCAAGAGCGGTCCTCCCAAGCATCAGAACCTGAGTCAGAGCCAGAGTCAGAACCAGAGACGCCGGTCGGACGCGACGTCGCCCTATTTTGCAAACCCTTTCTCCCCTTCTCGTCCCCCTCTTCGCCGCTGGCCTCGCCATCGACCCCGCGCTCGCTCGAGCACATCCAGGCTGAGAGCCAGTACCTGTTCAGCGAGTTGCATCGCCTGGATGTGCGTATTCGGTCCCTCTTGGGCGCTCTCGGCGCCGTCCAGGCCCAGCTGCAGCGGCAAGAGTCGGCCGCCCAGGCGGGCGAGGATCCCTTGCCGTTTACTACCGTCGAGGCCCGCAAGCTGCGCAAGAGTGCCGGCTTTATCCAGAGCAAGATTGCCTCGACCGAGAGGCAGGAAAAGCTGGTTGTTGTGCGGATTGGGGAGGTAATGGCCGAGATGCAGGGCCGGCAGTGGCTGGCCCAGCTGCAGCAGCAGCGTCATCAACGGCGGGCGTCTCTCACTCTCACCAACGGCTCTGGACAGGTTGGTGTAGGTGTCTGTGTTGGTGTGCCCCAGCCCACTGCCGTCCCAGCCGTCGACCACGGCTACTTTCCTTTGCAAGTCCCGCAGACACCGTACTTGGCACCCTGTGATGTCTGGACACCGGACCAGCTGCACTTTGCCCAGCAGTTCACCCAACCGTTCAGTCAACCATTTGGCCAGCACGATCACCAGCAACAGCAGCAGCACCACACCACGACGACCACAAACTTGATCCTCCCTCAATCGTTTGTGGTCAGCCCTGTGACGCCCGGCCTTCATGCCACGATGCCGGCCAGCCCCGTGTCGCCGCCGGCGTCGGTGACTACTGGTCCCGGCCACAGCCGCAACAACAGCTGCATGTCGCCGATGAGTCCGCTGGCGCCCGTCTTCGAGCCGGGGTCGTCGTTTGAGTCGACCGCCTTTCTCCCGTCGGACGGCGATCACGGCAACGCTGCTGCCACACCGGTTGCCAGACGTCCGTCCTCGCCGGCTGCTGCTCAGGTTGCTGCTCCCGAGGCTGCTCCTCTCGACCATGGCGGTATGCACTCTGCTCGTGAGGGCGCCAATGCCGCTGTCGATGATGATGACACCGAGGGCGCAGCCGAGGGCGAACAAAACTACACCCACAAAGGCTACGCCCACGACGACAACAACGAGACCGGCGACTCGGATGTCTCGGACACGGCCTTTCTCCCGCCCGAGGCCGGCCTCGTCGCTTGTCGCACAGTGCCGCCCGGCCGACACAGACCAAGCAGAAGCGGATGAGTCTGCCGCCGGTTCGTTTTTGCTTGGGCCGAAGAGGGGCGGCTCGAGGAGAAAGGTAATGGTGAGGGCGACCACGAAGAATGTTGACGGTTGTTCGTTCGTTGTTGCTGTTTCATCGTCATCGTTGTATCGTATGTCAGTCGTTGTTTTTTTGTGCTGTTGCTTTTCATTGTCTCTACTCCCATTGCATAAAAAAGACGGCGAAAAGGGGGCATAAAAAAAGCATGCTATTTTATTTCAACACACTTTGCCTTCCAATATACAATCAAGAAAATAGTTCATAATAGACCAGAAAACTCCAAAAAAAAGAGAGACCAAAAAAAAAGAAAAGTGATTGAGTAGCTCGAGGGTTTTATGTGCAAAACGTTGAATATAGACAGGTCTCATTTTCTCCCCGCTCCGGCTTCATGCAAACTCGCCAAACTGGCCGTCGTCAAACCCCATTTCAGCGGCCGACTTCTTGTGCTCCTGTTGTCCACCCAGCTGCTGCCTTGACGCCAGGCCAAGGACGCTCGGATCGCCAACAGACCGACGGTTGGCTGTCCGGCGGTTCGGCGGCGGCGGCGGGGGGAGAGAAAAGGCAGAAGAAGCAGATGTGGAAGAGGAGGAGGAGGAGGTGGTGGAGGAGGAGGATGGGGGCGGTGGCAGAGAGAAGCCGCCAAGACCACCGCTAGAACCACCGCCGCTTCCACTTCCGGTCGACGACGTCTCGCTCCGGCGGCCAAACTTGCTCGATCCGCCGAGGTTGATGGTGATGGTCTCGCCGTCTTTGAGGCTGTAGTCCTTCTTGTCAGCGGCGTCTGCGGCGGCACTCTGTGCAGATGCTGATGACGATGCCGCCGACTGCCGTGCGGCCTTGGCGCTCGCCTGCTCGGCAAACCCGCGCACGGTCTTGCGCGCTTCTTGCAGGGCCACACCGAAATCAAATGCGTCCGGCCGCTCCTCAAAGCCAATGCCCAGCACGGCCCGCCGTCCCTGGCCGTCCTGCACGCGCACGGCAAAGAAACGCGAGCTGTCGAGCGCGGCCTCAATGACGCTGGGCTCTGTGTACGGGGCGGCCGCAAACAGCTGGCCGTTGGCCGGGTCTTCCAGGATGACGTCCACCTTCACATCCTCGGACGACTCCTCGTTGTCATCCCCGCCGTCGTCCCTCTCCACACCCGTTTCGAGAACACGCAGCCGCGCAGTGAAGATGTGTCGCTTGGGATCCTCGGTCCAGGTGGCCGCGGTGTAGCCCTTGGTCGACGTCAGGGGCGGGATCTGGTAGACGTGGACTTTGGGGCCGATGAAGAGGATGCGTTGAATGGCGTTCGCCGGCAGCGGCTGGCCGGTGACTGGGTCGATGGCGGACATGGCGATGTGTTGGAGGGGGTGGTAGTGGTGAAGACGCAGTAGTCAGCGGTGGCGGTGTAGGTGAGGTGAGGACAGAAAAGGTGGGAGTTGAAGAGTACTGCGTAGATGTGTCAAAGGACAACTTGCTGTTGAGGCAGATGGAGAAGATGACAGTTGAAGAAATCCGCCGGACTGCCAATCGCCTCCGTAGTTGAAAACAAGGACAAGGATAGGTGTGTTTCAGAAACCAGTGACAGAGCCTAGGATCCAAATCGGTTGCCTGTTGCAATAATGGAATCAATGGTGAGCTTTTGCTGCGTTACGTGACTCGCGGAAGCATAGCTCAGTAAGAAGGGACACAGGGTCAGTAGGCTCCAGGGGGCACCTGCCGGAGCTACTCAGTACAGCTGCCGCCTGGTGAGCTCCTTCCTTCTTTCACGCTCTTTTAGCGGCCAATAAAGTGGTTGACAAACGACGGCCGCCCCCGCTCGCCCCTTGTTCTTTCCGCAAGGGTCCCTGCACCGTGCACACTCCCAGCAGGCGCTCCACAGGGAGCCATTACCCCTCTAACATTTGGGCGGTGAGTCACGGCAGAATTCAGAAACATGCCGTCCCGCTGCTTGCATTCGCTCTTTCCCCAGCAATGCGCATTCTGTGTGGGTTGAGTCACCTAACTTCATAGTCATTTTTTGCTGCTAGCTTCCCGATGCGGCCAACCTGACTTCGCTGTATTCTCCGTTCAGCATCTCGACAACAAAACACGATTGAATCACGGCTCCTCCACGTATGCTCCCATTGTTACGCGCCGCCGCCCTTCCGCCATTTTCGATTCGCTTCTTCGTTACGCCACCCTTCGTTCTCACAATGGCCGCCTCCGACGCGGCAGCACCGGCACCGGCGGCCGTCGCAGCAGCCAACGACACAGAAAATTCGACAAAGTCTACTCCCTCCTCCTCCTCGACATCTCAACCGTCTGAAACGTCTGCTGGCGACTCTTTTGACGTCGTCGCGACCTACCACCGCCTCCTTGCCGAAGACCCGGACCTCACAAAACCCATTGCCGCCATCGAGGCCCTCATCGATGTCCTCCGCCAGACCACCTCGTCTACCGCCATGGAGACGTACGAAATCGCCAGCGGCCAGGTCCAGCGACTGCTCGCTGCCGTCCCCAACTCGCTGCCCTTGGAGGCCGGCACCAGCCTCTTCACCAACTTCTTGAGCATGTCCATGCGCCAGCCGTCGGCCGACTCGCTCTCGCCGCTCGACGCGGACACGTCGGCTGCCGCGGCCGCGTCCCGTTCTGTGACGGCCGGCCTCGACAGTTTCGACAAGCTCCGCCAGCACCTGCTGGACAACAGCCAGCTCTTCGTGCAGCGCGCCAAGGAAGCGCGCGACCGCATTGCCGAGCGGGGCTGCCGGCTGGTGCGGGAGGGGGACGTCGTCCTGACGGCGGGTGGGTCGAGAGCCGTGCGTGCACTGCTCCTCAAGGCGGCGGAGCGCTACGCCACCTCCCTGGAGAGCACGAGCACAAGCACGAGCACGAGCACGAGCGACGCACCCTTTACGGTGCTGTACGTTGTCGACGAGCGCTCGCGCGACGAGTCGCTGCGCGCCGTCGCCATCTTGCGCCAACACCGCATCCCCGTCTACGAGATCGACCCCAGCAGCGTCGCCTACGCCATGGAGGCCCACAACGTGCGCTCCGTCTTTATTGGCGCCGAGGCCGTCACGCACGACGGCAAGCTGGTCTCGCGCATCGGCACGTACCAGCTGGCCCTGATGGCCTCCGTCGTCCGCCCTGTCCGCAATGTGTACTGCTTGGCCGAGACGCACAAGTTTGTCCACAAGCTGCTCATCAACAACAAGCACCTCAACCGCATCGGCATCCTCCAGAGCTTTATGCCCATGCCCGTGCCCACGCGTGCCGGCGTGCCTGTCACGACGAAGCCCCCCCTGGAGTTCAATGACCAGGTGGATGTTACGGTACGGTCTCAAAGTGCTTTGCCACATCACCATTGAATTTGTCCATTGCTAACATGATCAGCCCCCCACGCTCGTGACAAACTTCATCACCGAAAACGGCATCATCGAGACCTCCGGCGCCTACCGGATCGTGTCGTATTAGGATTCGGTCAATTCTCTTCTTTCGCTTTATCGCCTGTTTTTCGTTATCTTGTCTGTTTTGTTTTCGTGCATTTCCTGGCGTTATTGGACTTTGGCCTGGCCGGCGACTTGGGATGGAGTACGACAACTCAAAATTTCACAAGACACCCGTGGGTCATGTTTGTACATGGAGCGGTATTGAAATTCTTTGGGAAGACATGAAAATAAAACGAACGTATCAAATAAAACGACCGTATTTTTGCGGTTCCATTATTCTACTGAAGGAGAGGAGTTGACCGGTAGAAAATAGTCATGAATACGTGGGAGAACCTTGCAACAATCTGTCCTCTGTGTAAGCACTACCACCTGGTCTTTGGTGACTTTTCAAGAGTAATTCGGCCTCGTGCACATTTCTACAACTAGATCCTCGCCTAGATATCACGCACAAGCCGAGCACCGACCCAGGCATACGGGTAGTTGCGCTGGTACCAGTTGACACTGTGTTGTTAGTTACTGTCTAGACAAAATTCAAGATAATTCAAAAAAAATGAGTCAATGCTGACTTCACTTACAATGACTTGCGCCCAGAGATGCGTGGGTGCGTCGCCCACGATCCGCCGAGAACAATGTTGTGCTTCTCGTCGAAAAAGTCGGCTGTGTAGCCCGGGTACAGCTGCATCGGCTCGAATCCCTCGTGCCGACGCAGCGGCGAGCTCGTCCACTCCCACACACCGCCCATCTCCGCCTGGCCGGCCAGACGGTTGCCGTGCGCCGTCACGGCCACAGGGTGCCAATGCTGGAGTCCAACATTGGCGCCGTCCAGGTCGATAAACAAGTCGGCCTGGGCGGCGGGGTGCCCGCAACGGCCGCGGGCGGGGGTGTCTCCTCGACACCTTCATTGGAGAGATGGCCGTTGACGGCTGGCAGTGTCTTGCTGAGCTTCTTTTCGGCTCCCTGCTTCCGCCGCGACAAGTCCACGTGGTGGTAGATGCTGCGCGCCTCCTCAAACGTCGGGATACGGCCGCCCATCCACGCAGCACAGCCCTTGAGCTCGTCGTACGAAGCGAACACAGGCCAGTCCAGCGCATACTCGAGTGGGACCAAACCGTAGACTGTGCGGACTGTCTTGCCCTTCAGAAACGACGTGGGAAGCGCCTTGGTGACACCGTTGGTGAGGCCGTTACTGTGGCCATTCGCGTGACCATTGGTGGATCCGTTCGTAGCACTCTTGCCCTCGGTGGCATCAGCCCACGAGGCAGGAATTTTGCCGACGGAGTTGTTGTACATGTAAAGTGCGTACTATTGGAATAAGGTTAGACAAATCCAACTGCATTGTACACAGGGAAGGTGACTAGTTCATTCTACCTCTTCGTTGGTGATGGGACGTCCCTGTGCCTGGAAGGCGTGGACACGCACAGCGCGAGCCGGCTTCTCGTTGTCCCTGTGCTTTTGGTCAATACGATGTGCAGAACACCATAGCACCACTCAATCATTAACTTACCATCCAAAGTTGCGGGTCTGATCCGTTCCGTTGTCGGGGTCGTCAATGCCGACCACAAGATCCTGGGCCGGAACATCGAACCATTGGTTCTCGACACGGGCAGCCCGTGCCTTGACAGCCAGCTTGGCAAAGTCGGGCTTTGGAACGCTCGGGGAGGAAGGGTCTTGTCGCTCTGCAACATCATGTACAGGAGCGTCTCGAGGTGCATGAGTTCGTGCTCGAAGCCGACAAAGATGGCCCGGGCGACGGAACGGGGGGCGGGCGCATGGCTCTCGGCTTGGGAGGTGCTGCCGACATTGGCCGCATAAAAGGCCCGGATGCGCTCGCGGACCCGCTTCTGGTACACAAGAATATCGTCGAGGGCAGGCCACTCGTCGGGAATTTCGGAGTGGTCGTGGCAGAGCTCCGGGTTATCGACGTCGGGGTCGATGCCGCGCTCAAAGATCTTGGCGTAGTAAGCCGGCTCGGTGGCAGGCTCGCCCGTCGTCTTGCACAGCTGGATGTCGAGGAACGTCGGATTGTGCCCGAGATAAAAGATGCAAGCATTTCTCAGCTTGATCGGCTTGTCGAGGAGCTCTTCGTTGGGGAGCATTTTGCGGGTGACGGTGTCCCATGCCTCCCAGACGGCCTCCCAGTCTTCTACCGACGGGAGGATTGACTTTGCGTAGACGGACGGGAGTAGGCTGAAGGGCATCTTCGGCTTTGTGAGGAGATGAAGGCCTGCATTACAAAAGCGAGAAAGGGAGATGGTGTCAGCAACGATCAGGAACTCGATCCATATATGCCCTATCTAGGGCAATCTGGTGAACGTCAAAAAGTCGCTAAGAACGGTCGCTAATGAGAAGCTTTCAGACACTTGAGAGAAAGCTCGAAGCTAAGAAATACATATAAACAGGTAGCGTCTTGCCCAGATCTGATGTCCCAGACTACCAGGAGGCCAGCGCAAGGCTAGCATCGGCCATAGCTGCAGCGATGGGCGGGCTCTCGGGCAATTGTGAAGAAGAAACGCATCATCGATAAAATGGTACGGGCGGAAAAGGCAAAAGGGCACAAAAATAAAGGACAGTGGTTGGTTGGCGGGCCAAGACGCAGAAAAACATGACGAGTAAATAACGGAAAGAAAGACGGAGTGCTGAATGAGTACTCCGTAAGGCTGGCATAGAAGGCAAAAGAAGACGCCAAAGGAAACAAAAATACCAGGCAACGAAGAGAGAAGCACTGCAACCCCCCGCAATATGACACGAGAGAATCCCGAGAAGTCAGGAGACCGAAAAGACAGAACGGTCAGAAAATGACAGGAAAGAAAATGACTGGGACACGAATCGTGTAGGGAGGGTTGCATCTATCAGTGCAGGAACTCGTGCACGTAGAACACAAATGTGTCAAAGTGTGTGAAAGTGCGTCAGAGGTGGTGTGAAGTGTTGCTCAGTGCCTGCTTTCGTTTCGCTCCTTTTTCGCTCCTTTTCGCTCTTTTTCGTCACTTTGCATGAGATACACTAGCAACCCAAGTCACACGGCCAGCCGGGGAAGAGGGGGCGGACGCTCTACGAAGCATGGCGAAAACGATAGCGTGGGGTGCTGCAGGAGATGGTGTGGGAGGATGTGGGAGAACCAGTGAGAAGAAGGATGAGAAGCGTGTAAGTGGGATTTCTTGCAGTCGGGTGGACAGACGATACCACGAGACGGTGGTGAGTAAGGGGAAAAGCACACCCGAAACACCCCAAACAAACGAAAAAGAAATAACAAGAAACAAAACAGTCAAGCAATTGAGAACAAACAAAAGACGTGACAAAGGAGATCAACTACTTTGAAAGCCAGTACGTACCGTGCTCCTTGCTGTCGTTCTGCCACTTGTAGGACTCGGCCATGCCGGCGGAGCGCCACAGATGGTCCGCCTCGGCGGGCGAGTACTTGACGCTCTGTTCAATATGGACACGCTCATGAGGCTGGATGCGTTCGCCGAGCACCGCGATTTCGCGGAGAGGGGCGTAAAAGGCCTGGTGGCGGCCGCCGTCAATGTCGTGGACATACTCGCCAATGACACGCCAGTCGGCGAGGTTGAAAGTCTCCTTGCCGAGGATGCGGTTTGCATTGACGAGGCCGTTGAGAACAAATCTAAATGTGATGGAGAAATGGTGAGTAAAGGAACGAAATGGAACAAAAAGGGACGTAAGACGATGGAATAGGGGTAGGTAACTGGGTCAAAGGGCTCAAAAAGGAAGGAGCGTACCTGTGTGTGAGTCCTTCCTTGTCTGATGTTGTCAAAATGTCAGCAAGTTCTGTTGTGGAAGGCACGATCGTGGCAAGTCAAAAAGAGGCAATTACCGTTATAAGCATGGCTGAATTATTATTAGTAAAGTGCATCAGTGCATGCAAAGGAGACGACGGAGAAAGTAAACACTCACTACACCTTGCTTGCATCAACGCAGCTGTCGAGGCCGACGAGAATCGAGTCGCCCGGGTGGAGGACGTCAGCGAACCCGCGCAGGAAGTCGGCGGCGTCATCGCGGTGGAAGTTGCCGAGGCTCGACCCCAAAGTGAGGATACACTTTTGGCGGTGCAGAATGGCAGGTGTCTTGAGCCACTCTCGGCCGTCGTCATAGGTGCCGAGCAGACCGAAACAGCGGACGTGCTCATAGCGCGGCAGCTGAGACAGCGTGCGCTGGAGCTCTTGGCGGGACAGGTCGAGGGCGTAGTACTCGACGCACTTGCCGGACCGTTCGAGAGCCTGAAGAAGCAGGTTGACCTTGCGGAGGTTACCACTGCCAAGCTCAATGACCATGGAGTTCTGGGGAATGCGGTCTGCAATCTCGGTGGCAGCGGCCGTGAGGACGTCGATTTCGTTGTTGGTCAAGTAGTATTCATCGAGGTATGTAATCTAGACATGTGAGTATATGGACGGAACCATAGCAATAAAGAGGTACAGCAGCAGTATTGAGTATTCTTGTGTGTGCGCGGCTTATTGGCCAGACAAGGGAATTGTGGCAGTGCAGCAGCCCAGGCAGTTAAAGAAGGAGGGTGTGATAGAAAGGCAGCAGGGAGCTTAGCAGCACAGGAGCTCCAGTCGTCGCACACAGGGCTCCCAAGCAAGAACGGCAGTGCATGCTTATTGGCACGGTTGTCCTGGAGTCTGTCATTTCCTGGGGTAAAGGAAAACGACACCAAGCCAAGCAGAACAACAGCTGGCTGCAGGGCACCTATTGATAGCCAACAGAATGATTCCAAACGAGAAGGAGCACAGGAATAGGACAGATGCAAGAACAGAAATGGACGATTGACAAAGTAACGACGGAAGAACCAAAAAGAAACATACCTCTTCAAACAGCTGTAGACCGGTCTCGTCATAGAGGAGAAGTGTCGGCAGCGACCGGGGTCCCTTTTCGGGGCAGAACTGGGATACAATCTCATCGCGGAGGTTCATCTCAACCGACGCCTGGCGGATGTCGATAATGTTGTTGCTGGTGCCGTTTGTGCCGTTTGTGCCGTTTGACTTGATTTCAGTTGTGGCTGATGTTGCCACCTTCTTGGCCGGAGCCGTCTTGTGCGAGAAGGAGGTGCTGGTAGCACCGTTGGCCGGCGCCAGAGGCTCTGCCGAGGGAGACATGTTGTCTTTCGGTGCAATGTTGAAATGGAAGTGCTGAATAGACGGAAGACAATGCCAGACTGTAAGTATACTACAGCTCGAGACGTTGCACCCTTGCTTGTATTTATATAGGAAAAAGGCCGTGAGACGAGAAAGTGAGAAACGAGCTTTGTTGGCAGAGTATATATATGAAGATATGTTTCTTGCTTGTCTCTAGAAATAAAAGGAACAAGAAAAGATACAAGTTACAAACAAGAAAGGGAGAGGAAAAGACAAAAATAAAATAGCACGGAAAGAATAGCAATACGTAGTCATGCACGACGTAGGCGGTTTCTTTGGCAAGAGTGGGAAACGGCCGGCCGCCCCTTTGCAGATTGGGTAGTAGAACCAGAGGCCGAGAAAACGGACGGATAACGGAGGCATACGGCGGAGTTCCCTGGATTTCTTTTTGAGTGGTCTGTCCTCTTTGAACAGCTTAAGTTGCTGTAAGATACAAAAAAAGGACTAAAAGGCCACCTTTATTGCTTGTTGGAAGCTTACTAGTACGTACGTGAGCCGCACTAAGCTCCCCCCAAAAGTCGCAATACAGAGAGGCTCGAGGTCATTCAGCCCCTAACCCGGCGTTACACGCACCTTGGCCACGTATCTGCAAGTATCTCATATCAGTAAAGAAAAAGTAGGGAAAAGGTGAAAAGAAGCTCTTTCACAGCTTACTGGAGGTAAATTTCTTGGCTCTTTATTCGTTCAGGCTGGCGATGACCGTCTATCGTTCGATCAAACCCCGCTAGAGATGCAGCTCACACCGCTTGCATCCACAATAATTGGGGGGAAGGGAGGAATAAAGAAGAGGGGAAGGTCAAAGAGAAACAGAACAGGCCGTATTTGACTTTGCTCCGTTTTGGCATTGCTGTTTGTTCTACGACCATCACCTGCGATTCGTTTCTTCTATCTTTCAGTCTTGATTCCTCTAGCGCTCCAACCTTCTTTCAAGCCTTCTTTCACCACTCGCACTTTCCTGACCAGGCATAACCGGCGGAGAGTCATGCACTAGCTCCAGGGTAGCTCCTTCCCAAGCTTCCATTATCAAGCTCCGTCTGCACGTTTTCCCGGGTCGTTCGGAGTTGCGAGAAGGGAAAGCGCGACTGGCAACGCTTCTTGACAGGTACGGCGGTACATTTAATGGCCCCGGCCGGCTAGACTAACGTTGTCTTTCACGGCTCGTTGAGTGCGCATCAAGAAAGGCCGCCAGGAACAGGGCAAGGTTTGATGTGGCTCTGGAGACCTTGTGAAAATAAGGGCTGCGCATTATGTGCGGTCTTACATCCTCGAGGTTGTCTGATCGGTCAGCTTTGGCCACCGGCGGAAGGAGACAAGGATCGATCGGTGTGGAAAGAAGGGAGGGAGGGAAGCTAGCGGCCAACGCCAACTACCAAGAAAGGAAAGAGCTCGAAACATATGCGTTATGTTATGCAGGCCAAGTAATGGAAGCAATCTCAGATGGCAGGCACGATGCAGCCCGAGAGTTAGTCACTTGCCCGGGACCTGGAAGTGACCGAAAAAGGAAACAGACGGACGGCACGTCGTACATCGCGCATGGAAAGAGCAAAGGATGCTTTGAGAATAAAATCAGCTCTCGCGCATTTTCTTGCCGATACTCTGTCTCCTCACCAACTTTCTTTCCTCTGTGTACCCTGTATGCCCCGGAAAGCTGTGCTTGGTTGCTTTCCATGCTAAAAAACCAAAAGACTGCGATAGAATGCACTTGCGTACCAAATGCAAGACGCACATTGTAGCCTTTCTCTTGTCATTCGTCGACATACTCCCTCTATACTTTTCCCACGATCCATAGTCATTGACGTTGACGTTACGAGTGATCCTGATAGTGTATGCAATACCTTGTACAGCTTTTGTACCCAGCCTTCACAGGGAGCCAAAGAAAGAAAACGTGGTGGAGTTAAAGGGTGGGGTTATGCTGCCTCATCAGCTCATGAACTACGACGTAATCCCCTCCGTTTTTCGACGCCCTGTGGTCCCCTGTAGCCTTGCTGGGAAGTGCTGGGCGGAAGCTACAGAAGCGTCCGTTTCCTAGTACTGTTAGCTACATCTGAAAATCAATACGTCACCGACCGTGAGAATTCTGTCCTTTGTGTCTCAATCTTCTGCACGACTCTCTCGACTCCTCCTTTCCTCTTACCCGAAGAATACCACTAGACGTAACGACAGCCACGCCAGGGCAAAGCTAGCTGTTAGACACAGACCAAGACAGGCCCAGAGCTCGAGCCTACCAAGGCACCCGTCTTCCAAGAAAGGCAACGCTCAAGGTGCTCTCTCGCAGCCTTCGACTCGTGTTAACTAGCTCGAACATGCCATAGAGCGCAGTCTCCCCCATATCTGCTTCGTTCTGCCTAGGTGATTTAACAGGGAGCACTGCAGCCTCGCTGATGAGGAATCATGACCTACCAACCCAGCCTTGCCCGGTATCTGCTCGATGACCCTTCGAAACGCGACGTAGATGAAGTTAATCTGGAAATGGGAAAGAAGACGAACACGGGCACACGCGGCAAACGCGGCTGAGGAAAGCTGTAAGCTGTGAGACAAAACGGATGTGGCCTTGTCTTGGGACAGCAAAACGGTCGCGGCACACTCGAGACATTCTCGACTGCGGGGTGCAGGTGCAGGTGCATGCTGCAGGACTCTTTTTTTCTCGAGACTCTCCTCGTGTTTTCTCTTTTTTTATTCCTGATCGCTTCCCGTTCTCTGTTCTTCTCATTCTCTCCCCTGCAGCCTGCACGAGTCAGAACAAACGAGAAGAGGGACAGGGGACGATCAGGCTCGCACTCACCCACCCTCATCGTCTGGTGAGCTGATGCATCGTTGGGCCTCTGTCTACTGAGTCCTCCGTACGTCGATAATCTCCTTCTTTGGTCACGTTTCCCGCAACCTCAATGCGTGTGATCATGTGCGAGCTGTTTCAAAACGCTGTGCTCCATATGTAACGCTTCTGCAGCTCTTCTGCCGTTTCTTGACTCTTTCCCTTCTTCCCCTCATTTGCATTCCGGTTAGATAATGGCATTGCCTGCGATTTGCTTGGTCCCGGCCAAAGTGGGCATGCAGAAGCGGCCCTTTCTTTTCTTTTGTCACTTTGGGGCTGTCGTGCTGGGCCTTCTTGGCCTGGGCGTGGGGTGCGCACCGCAAAATTTAAATAGAAAATTCGCGGAAAAGAGAAATATATGTAGGAACAAACAAGAATCGAGCTGGATCCAGGGCACATGATATCCCCACAAGGAGAACGAATGCGCTTTGCACCAATCCACTGCACAGGAAGGACGGTGCACGAAGCGGAGCACAAGCAGAAACATGCGCATACAGGAACGGCGGGCAGTTGTTTGCGAGGTGATGACTGTTTGCCCACAGCTTGGCTGGGCAGCAAGACGAGAACGTTAGAAATGGAGGACCAGGTGAGCACATCACACATCCCAGATAAACCAACTGTTGGACAGCTTCTCGTCTGCCGTGCTTCTTTTCTCTTCTTTTCGCTGATCATCGTCGGGCTTGGCCGTGGTTGTCGCCGCTTTCGCAGAGCCCCTCTTTCTGCGAGACCTCACAAGACTAACCCCCACACGCAAATTGACTGGCGTCGAAGCGGTGACTCGGGACGAGGTAGGAGCCGTTGGTAAAAGGAAGGGGAAAACGGAGAAGATAAAGCAAAGGTGAGCAAGACGACAACAGACAGAAAACCGGTTTGCTCTTGTGACCGACTTGCCCTTTGCATTTCGAGACGACTGTGCGAGCAATTCCAGCGAACAAGGATCATGGGAAGGGCATTGCATAAATAGAAGAAGAAACGAAAGAAGAGAAAAAGGAAGCAGAGGAAGAGGAAATGCTTTCGTTTGTTCTATTTGGCCGCGGTTTAGCTGTCAAGAACGGACATGCCACGACACTTTTTTTTTTGCTCCTTATTGAGATGTTCGGTTTAAAGGCAACTGAACAAGCCCAACAACCAGTAAGCATGATTCTCTACGAGCTCTGAAAGGGCCAGATAATGTTCCTCCCAATTTGCCAGATCTAGATCAGCTCAACGCTTGCAGCTTTGTCTTTCCTAAGGCTCTCTGCCTGTCTCAGCAAAAATGATCCCCAACACTCAACATAATAGCTCCGACCCGGACGCAGTGATGAATAGTAATCCGACGGCCCGTCCCGTTAGGCGTTGGGTTGCTGAGTGCGAGCAAAGTGGTTGAGAGGGAAAACATAAAAGCGATTGAAGTCAACATGAACATCACCAGAATTATATGATGAAGGCAGAAAAGACCTGCCACCCCCGGAACCCGAGAAATTGAGACCTGGCGGGAGCGAGAGAACTGTCGGGAAGTTTTGGGGAGCTCCTTCTTGGTCAGCCGTACGTCGTATGTGGGACTCGGTTCCGCCTGCTATTTTGGTGCACGAACGCCCTTCCATTTACATTAAAAGCACTTAAAGGGCGCCCGGTTGAGTCACCTGATTGCGTGTCATTTGCGTGTCTTGCAAAGGGCGCTGGCCCACGCGCCAAGCAGGGCGGGGAAGGTGCGACAGGAGGCGAAGAGGGGAAGCTGCCTGTGAATTCAGGACTAAGAAAGCTTCTCGGCAGGCAAGTGCATGGCAACATCGCTCTCAATGGCGTTGCCTGGAAGCCTGGGGCTAATATCTTACATGGAATCAAACAAGATGGGAAAGAGCGGCTCGGCTCAACGCAACTCACTCAACCGAAACAGGAGGCTACGATCAACCAGGAAAAGCAAAAAGAGGAAGCTGCGACAGAGGCTTTGGGTCCAATCGGTCAACTCCTCGCGTACGTCGTTCTTTATCTCGCACCCCCTATCTCCTCCATCTCGTCGAGCTTAGCGTAATCGCCTCGTCAACATTCGAGACAATTTTTGTCATGTATCCCCAACGTTGAGAAAAGCCACTTTGCACATTCACAGCACCGTCTCTCGTACGGGCATCGCTTTCCATTGTCGATTTGCATCTGTCTTCCCTTATCGTCTCAGCCGCAGGGTACGGAGCACCAGAGTCGGGTTCCCAATCCAACGAAACTATCTCGAATTCCGCTTGTCAACCACTTCTCAATTGCCAAGGACAACACGAAGAGCACAACCCAAATTTCGAGGCTCGCAACAGATAGACGTACACAAGAAAGACCCCAGAAATACAAGCTCCGAGGCCCCAGCCGTCGAACGTGGCCCACATCGCGCCGCCAGCATTTGTCAGGGCCGCCCTTTTGTGTCGAGGAAGAGAAACGATCGTCGTTTGGCTCTTCTCTCTTGACAGGACATATATTGCATTCTTCCTCCCTCCCTTCGTCACCACCAATTCAAGTTCCACCTGCAACATAACGCTTTATCTGTTCTACGCTTTGAAACCAAGCTTGACTGACTCTGCATCGGATCGTCGTTTTCACGATCCACTTCCACTCTCTTCTCGGTATTCTTTTTTACTACGACATCTAAACTCCATGATCTTGGACCTGGATTCCCCATTTTCCATCCGCTGACTCTTCCGTCTTACATCGCCTCCACTCAAACCCAATTTCAATCTCCAGATCGCATCTGAACCGCCGATCTCCATCTCACCCAGATCACACACAGAATCACAATGACCGAGACGACCTACCGCGCCAACTGCCATTGCGGCAAGTTCGTCTACGAAGTGACGTTCCCCGAGGCGCTCTCCAAGGCGGTTGTCTGCAACTGTAGCATCTGCCTGCGCAAGGGCTATGTCTTCGCCTTCCCGCCCGACGGCTCCGATATCAACATTGTCAAGGGCAGCATTGACAATCTTGCGTCGTACACGTTTGGCAACAAGGCCTTCAACCACAAGTTTTGTGCCGACTGCGGCTCGCCGGTTCTGATTGTGCCCAGCAACCCGAAAAAGGCCAACGGTCTCAATGTCCGCTGCTTCCAGGGCCCGTTGACGTCTGGGCGCTCGAGAAGGTCAACTTTGACGGCGCCGCTCTCGACCCCAAATTTGAGGAATTCCCATTCACGGGCACTGAACCGACGGGCGAGCCGCTGGGCGAGAGAGACGAGTCTCTCAAGCCCCGCATATACCATGGCAGCTGCCACTGTGGCGCCGTCCGTGTCGCTTTGCGGTCGCAACCCTTGGACGACACGCTGGACCGCGAGAAGCAGAGCGACCGCATCATTGAGTGCAACTGCAGCATCTGCCAACGCAACGGCTACCGCTGGTTCTACCCCAAGGCCGACCAGGTGTCGATCCATGACCCCGGCAACAACCTCAAGTCATATGTGTTTGGCAAGCACATCAACCAAAAGACCTTTTGCCAGATTTGCGGCGTGGCCATCTCCAACCTGCCCACCAACCTGTCGGACGAGGAGATTGCCAAGCTGCCGCCGGTCGCGCAGACCGAGTCGAGCACGGCTTGGCGCAAGCGCATCGCCAATATGAGCCCCATCAACACGCGCGTGCTGTACGATGTGGACATTACGAAGCTGCCCGTCAAGGAGTCCGACGGCTACGCGCTGATCGCGGGCGAGTACGTGAACCCGTAAACTCAAAGGCACGCTGGCGCCCGCGAGTGGGCTGGGAAGACTCCATTGATGCACTGATGATGAGATGACGACAAATGGGGAATGAAAGAATGGAGAATGAAGCATGAAAGGCGAAGAAAAGTGATTTGGTTCTGTTTGGGTTTGTGTGAGCTCCTCTGGTCCTGGTATCGTCTTGATCTTGGAATGTCTATTTTGGCTTCAAAGTGTTTGACCTCAGATAGCAATACATTTGGACATCTCTTCTTGCCAATCTGCGTGCCTTTTACTCCACCTCATCCTGCCATGGGATCGCATCCTGTGCGCCCTTGCGCTGCACCGTCTTGGCCGCAGCCCGGTTCGACTTGCGCACGGCTGCTGCGCAGTCAAACGTCCGGCCGGCCGCCGTCGCGTACACGGCCTCCAGTGCATACTGACCCGCAAACGTGTCGCCCGCACCCGTCGTGTCCACCACCTGCGCCACCTTCTCGGGCGGCAGAAGCTCGCCGACACCGTTGGCGGCGGGTGACGCTGCCGATGCATAGTACACACCGCGGCCGCCCAGCGTCATCACCACATTCTCCACGCCCAGTGCCAAGAAGTACTTGGCCGCCCGCGCCAGACCCTCCTCGTGTCCAGGTCCGACACCGTCAGACCAGGCACAAGAGCTGCCGTCTCCGTCTCGTTCAGCACAAGATGCGCCAGGCCCTGGCCCTGATTCTTGCCCTGGCCCTCGTGGCCCACCGTCACAGCAAACGCCGCCTCCAGCTGGGCGCGGGCGTCTTCGGTGGCCGGCGCCGGCGCCGGGTTCAGCAGCACAGGAATGCCCGCCGCCCGTGCCTCGCGCAGGGCCCGCAGCACCTGCTCCAGGGGGATCTCCAGTTGCAGGATCAGCAGCTGCGTGCCCGCCGGCACCAGCGACGCCGTGCCCGCCTTGTCGTCAATCTGGTAGTTGGCGCCCGGCGAAAAGATGATGCGGTTCTGGCCCGTGGGCTCGTCCACCACAATCACGGCCACGCCGAGGGCACGCCCTTGTCCTTGATCACCTGCACGCCCGAAACGTCCACGCCGTGCGCCGCCAGGTTGGACCGCAGCGCCGTGCCGTGGGCGTCGTCACCGACCGCGCCAACCATGCTGACGTGGGCGGTCGCGTCTGTCGTCGACCAAGGTTGGCCGTCGGCGGCGGCGGCGGCGGCGGGAGTGGGAGCGGGGGTGAGAGCCTTCTTGCGCGACAACTTGGCACAGGCAACGGCCTGGTTGGCGCCCTTGCCGCCGGGCGAGACGGCGAACCCATTTGAGGTCATGGTCTCGCCCGGTGCCGGGTGGTGCGAGACGTACGAGACGAGGTCCATGTTGAGGGAGCCGAGGACCGTGATGCGCGGCAGGCCGTCGCTGGCCGGCAAAGAGGAGGCCATGTTGTCGAGAGGTGGGAGGTGGGAGGTGGGAGGCGGGAGGTGGCCGTGAAAAGGAGTGTATTCGTAAATGTTATACTGTGAGGCTCGTGAGAGATGCTGTTTGTTGCAAGATGTGATCCAACTTCTTTCAGCGTGAGAAGCTGCTGTTGCCGTCGCTCACTAAGAGCGAAGGGAAACTCCGCTGGAAGTGCCCGCTTTTCACTAAGCTTTGGCGGGGTACCTGGCCGCCTCAGCAAGCCTTAAAACGGCGCGAAACGCAAGGCCAGGCCACCAAAGCGGAGAAGTTCTTGGCTCTGCCCAAACTCAAACAAACATCTTTCTTTTACTCTTCTTTTTCACTTTTCTACGTACAGGGTCTGCACAGGTCGGTCTCGTTAATGTGTCTTCGTCGAGTGCCTTTAGCAAACCCGCCGAAGTTTTATTTGATATTTCTGTTAATCTAAACGACCAAAATGCAAGTTCGTTGGTTTTTCTTCCCGCCACAATCCAAAACCGGCAGACCTCGCCGTATAAATAAGACATGAAAACAACCCAGCCACAAATCCGCTTCAATATACCAAATAGATCTCAATAGATCGTGTCCATCCACCCATCCACCCAAACCGAAAAACGCCAGTCAATACAAGTATCGATAGAAAAGAAGAAAAGGGGGGAAAGGGGGGAAAGGGGGGAAAGGGGGAAAGGGGGGGAATTAGGAAAGTATTAGTGGTATGAAAAACAAAGTGGTATCACATCAGGGGTCGTATAACGAGAATATAAAAAAATGAGAACGTGAAAAAAGGACAGTGTGAGGGGGTATAGCCTCCTCAAGTTTGGGGCGCTTGAAGAGAGTGCCACTCAGTTGGCGGCCTTTCTCTTCTTGGCTGGGCGCGTTGAGGCAGCCTGGTCGCTGCCGGCGGCGTTCTTCTTGCGTGGCTTCTTGGCCACCACCTCGTCGCCCTCGACAAAATGGTTCTTCTCCAGCTGGTGCTGCCGCAGGTTGTCCGGGCGGTTGCGGTACTGGCTCGTGCAGTTGGGGAACGGGCACTTGTAGATGACTCGGCCGAGTGCTTTGTGAGCCGGTGCTTGGCCATGGAGCCGCGGAACCACTTAGGGTCGCCCTTGGGGCGGTAGCCGCACAGCTCGCAGCAGTCGTCGGCCTCGACCTCGACCTTGGCGGGGGCGTCCCCGGTAGTGGCGGCAGCCTCGGCGACCACCTCAGCGACCACCGCATGAACAACCCCATCAGCCACCCCATCAGCCACCTCGTCAGCCATCGCCGGCACCGCCGGCACCGCCTCCAGCGCTTGGCCCGTTGTGGTATCGGTCACGACGCTCGACAACAAATTGTCCGACAGCAGCGAGTCGTCCAGCACCGACGACACGACCTTCATGCCCTGCGACAGGTGCACGTTCTTGGACGTGTCAAAGATCTTGCGCAGGAGAGCAATGCTGGCGACGTGGTAGGTGGGGCGCAAGGGCGTGTCGTGGGCCGCGTACATGGGATCGCAGAGCGAGCGCGTCTGGCGCACAAACTGGTCAAAGAACAGGACCGACGTGCCCAGCGAAGCCTTGCCGGCGTACAGCAGCTTGATCTCGAACCACCGGACACTGTCAATGAGGCCGTTGTCGTTGGCAGAGGACGCGCCGGAAGCGTTCATTGTGGCGTGCGCGTAAGTACCATCCAGCTGGCGGGCAATGGCGTCGAGGCGGGCATTGAGGCCAGTGGCATCGGGGAAGTTGCGACGGAGCGAGTCGAGGACCGAGCGGGCATGCGACAAGAGAGCGGGCGAGTTGCGGATGTTGTTGTTCTTGTATGAGGCACCAGAGCCGCCAAAGTGCAGCGAGTAGATGGGCGAGGCCTTGATCAGATCCGAGGCATCAGAGACGGCGGATTCGGGCACAAACACAGTCGATATCTCCAAGTCGTCCAAGAAGGCGCGGGCGGCATTAGCAACAGCGCCATCGAGAGACAGCGACGACACGGCGCTGTTGGCGGCGTGCTTGCGGAAGCGGCGGATGCGTTCAGACAGGACAGCAGCCGTCATATCGACGGCTGCCAGATGAGCGACACAATTTCCAAATAGTTTTCGCGGTCCAAAAAGCCAAAGTGGCGGGAGTATTCCAGCGACTGGTTGAAGAGGGCACTCGACCGAAGCGCAGCTTCGGACTCGTATGTCACAAGCGAGAAGGCGTAAATCAGGTGGAGGAAGCACAGCGTGTTGAAGGGTGTCATGGTCTCGTTGCCAGTAACAATGGCGGTCTGCAGGGCCTGGATACCAGTGTCCATAATCAGGCGAGGCGAGGCGTTCTGGAAGAGGAGAGCCAGCTGGTTCTTGGTGCAGTCAATATCGCGGAGCTTGGCCAGAGAGGTCATAACGTGCGTCAGCAGCAGGTCCTGGCAGAGGCAGCCATGTCGTGAGCGTCGAGGAAGAGCAGATCATTGTCATCGTGGTGGGCAGAAAAGCAACAGGAGCAGGAGCAGGAGCAGGAGCAGGAGCAGCTACAGTCGTGGATGCGGAACGATTGTCAACAAGGCCATCAACGACGGTCATGGCAGACGTTCCGGGCGTTGGCGGAGGTAACTGCAACGGCAACTTTTGTGCTTCCAGCGAGTCCATAATGATTGAGCTGTCGAGCGGGTCGAGTCGGGCGTCCGAAGCAAAGCTGTCAAAGACATCGGTGATGTCGCCAATGATATCGGGAACGCAGTACGATTCGAAAGGCATGGACAGATCGATCGGAAGACCAGTCTCCGTTGTAGCGAAGAAGTCGGTTTCAAAAAAGCTGGCATAGTCGTCGTCGGCGGGCGAAGCCGAGGTCGTCTGGACACCAGTCGAGTTCGAGACCGACCATGGGTTGGTGGCAGCAAAGGCACCCGCACCCTGGCTGCAGTCGGACATGGGCGAAATGATGGAGGTGGCGTTGCTCATGAAGCTGGCATCGCTCACGTCGCTCATCAAACTGCCCATGCTCGTCGTGCTGGTCGTGCTCGTCGTGCTCGTCGTCGAACGGACCGAGGAGCTAGGCGACAGGTTTTTGCTGCGCGGCGCCGGCGTCGTGCTGTTGAGACGCTGCGGGCGGGTAGGCGGCAACAACGGCGGTGCCATCTGCATACCCTGTTGGCCCATGCTCAGCTGAAGAGAAGCGCGCTCCAGGCTAGCCTCGGTCGTCGAGGGGCGGAACATGGCGTCGTTGCTCTGGAAGTCCATAATGGAAACATCGCTGAGCGCGCCCGACATGGTTAGGCCGTTCGAGGACGCCGCAGGCTCCCAGTCCATAAAATTGGTCTGCGAGATGGCCGTCGAGTCCAGCTCCGAGGGCAGGAACAGGTTCACTGGGTCGATGAAATCCTGGCCTGCAATCGGGGAGACGACGTTCATCGATGCCATTGGCGGAGTAGGGCATGCCGGTGGTGGTGTGGTAGACACGATCCGTGCGATTGCGGGGATGGCCTGGAGAGCAGGCGTGGACAATGTGATGTCGGCAACAAAATCTGCCTGTGTCGCCATGTTGGCCGACGAAGAAGACTGCAAGCGCGTCGCAGAGGGTAGAGATGCCTCCTTGGGCATTTCAGTGAGTTCCCGGGAGTCAATCTCGACAATCTCGGTCGACTGCAGCTCGGCGTGCACACCAGCCAACACGCGAGCACTGATATCCTCGTAGCGTGGTGGTGGCTGGAAGCCGTTGCCAGAGAATGGAGACGCGGAGGAAGAGTAGCAGCTGGACGAATCTGCGCCGTGTGGACGGCGGTAGCTGTTGCTGCGGCTGCTGTCGTTGCTGCGGCTGCTGTCGTTGCTGCTTGAACGGTTGCTGTTGCTCCGGCTGGTGCCACTGAAGCGTGCACTACTGCCGCTGCTGCTGCCGTTGCTGCCACTCCTGCTCAGGTAGCCACTGCTGAAATCCAAGCTGTCTGGCGAAACTGGGGACGCAGACGAGTATGTCATGGATGCCGAAACAAAAGAAGGTGCGGGCGAGAAGCCCGTGTCCATGCCAACGGTCTGGTCCACCACGGCCTTGCCCTTGTTGTGGCCCAAGGAAGTGAAAAAGCTCTTGGCCATGGACAGCATCTTGCGGCGTTTCGAGGGATGGCCCAGGCACTTCTTGCATCGGCTGTCGTCGAAGCGCTCGATGCGCATGTGGTCGTAGCACCAGTATTCGCAGTATTCGAGACGGTCGCAGGTAATCAAATGACGGAGCATGGACTCGTGGTCCTGGAAGCGTTGCGTGCAGCGCAGCAGCGGGCACTCGAGACGTTCATCTGCCGTCATGCGGTTGCAAGCATTTCGGCGGACAGCGGCCCAAACAATAAAGCGCTGGGTTGCGCAGTCTTCTCTGGAGGTCGCCCGCGTTCTGTAATGAGTTAGGATGGGCGGCCAGCAGGAAGAGGGGAGGAAGACGGGCAGACAGTAAGCTCGACAGTCACTTACACGCAAGACATGGTTGGTACGTCCAACCGGTCCGGGGATATTGAGGACCGGCTGGAATACGAGCTCCGACGCAGGCCAAAACGGCCGCTCAGAGCGGGAGATTGTGGACGGGCACCGAACAGAGAAAGTCCATCTTCCTTCATGAAAGAAGCGAACTTCTTGGGTTCCATGACGGTCGACATCGCGGCGGTAGGGTGGCACCGAACACGGTGCCGAGTCGAGGTAGAGAAAGGTAGTACGAAGGTAGGACGGAGGTAGGACGGAGGAAGGACGGAGGTCCGATTAGGGATCGGTCGCGGGCGTATCCGTGCGGGAGATTTTGGCGCCGTCGAGGTACAAACGACCGTTGGTTGGCAATGACAGAACCGACACCAGGGGGAGGCAAAAACCAAGAGGCGAGACGGGGTATCAAAGAGCTGTCTAGGGAGATGGATGTGGCGATATGTTGAGATGGATAAGGGACGGCGAGTGAGAAAAGGAGGAGACGGAAGGCGGCGATTGCGATCAAGTGTTTTTGTCTTCTTTTGGCAGGAACAGAACAGGTCGTTTGCAGTGGGTAGATGTTAGGAAAGAGCCATGTCGTTCCTTCCGTTGTCTTTTGTTAATGGCCACTGGTCATCCGCTTCCTATTTGCATATATTCTAAATGGTCCTATGGGCGATCAAATCACAGAATGATCGTGGAAGGAAACAAAAGGAGAGAGCTGGGGGGGAAAGGTGACGAGGGGGTCAGAAGGACTCGACAGCGAAGGTGAGAACAAGGCGAGGGCCAGGAGAGGAGAGAAGAAAAAGGCGTGCCTCGTTCCAGGAAAAGAAGCCTGGAACTGGTTCGAATTGTCGATTGTCCTACGAGGGAAACAGGAAACAGCCACCATCGACAGTCCGATACGTGATCGTTACGGGGAAGGAGGTGAAAAGTGAGGCAGAAACCCTGGGGAAAGGACGATGGAGTCACAGCGAGAAACGCGCAAAAACGGGCAAAACCAGGCACAAAACCGTATTAGGATTAGGACTTCGTAGGACTTTCGCGTGGTGGATCAGTTGGGGGAAGGAGCAAGCGAGAAGAGAGAAAAAAGAGGGGCGCGGGGATCCACCGCCATTTTTATTGGCCCATTCTGGCTCTGAAGTGGACAGGCAAGGTTAAGAATGAAGAAAAAAAAATCAAAAAAGGTGCAGGCAGGAAGGGAAGGAGCAAGGAAGCTCGCATCACACGGGGAAAGCAGGCGTTGTCAGCACGGTGTTGGGCCTATTGGCTACCTCTCAGCCTTTTCCAGTCTTGCCAGTGTCCTGTCGGTCGCTATTCTCGTAGATTGCCTAAGCCACGAAGAGGAATAGGGTGCAGGACGGAACGAGACTGGCGGGTTTTGGCGAGCAAGAAGTGACAGAAAAGAGGTAGTCGAGGCAGTGTTGGCTGCTGGATGTCGGTGAAAAAAGGCCAACCAAAAATAGAGGAGAAACAGAAGGACGGAGTAGAGGCAGAAAAAGTCGGGGAGAGCGCAGAGAGAGCAAGTCCTGTGCCACCTCCGCAGTAAGCATTCTTAACACATCTGGCCAATGAGAGGAGAAAGGGCACGCGAGCACCGTAAGGCGGATTTTGTCTTGCCCGAGAACGAGAAAGCTGGAGAATGACGAGAACTTTATGGCCGTTGCAGCTGAAACGCGGAATACGAGAATCGGAAACAGCAAGAAAGGGCTACATTCGGTGGTAGGACTTGAAGGACGAGGGAGGGAGGAGGAGGCAGATGACAAACTGACAAATTACAAAAGACAGAACGACAGAACGACAGAACGACAGAACGACAGAACGACAGAACGACAGAGCTCGACTGAGCTCGGGTAGATGCATCATCGGCATTGATGCATATTGGCGATCGCTGCGCATAATGGTCCGTCTTTGTTCCGTCCCTGGCCGCACCTTCCGCGCAAACGTGGTTGCCGCACCTGTCCTTGTCGTTCCCGCGCCGCACGGCAAGCACGTGAGATGCACGCGGATGGAGCAACTGTGCAGAAGCGCACTTTCCGGACATGGACGGGCAGTACGCTGTATGCAGACGTTCTGTAGTCGATGTTTGTGCATGACTCTGGTACACTTGGATGTGCGCATCTGCATCGCTGTGCTTTCAAGGTCGCAAACACCACCGAGACCAGACCCAAAGGGGTTCGGTGCGCCGCACGATGACCAGCAACGTCGACGGTGAGTGAAACCCAGTCGGACAAAGTCTGCCGGCGGTGAGAACAACAAGAACGGCGAACAGCACCGAGATGCACCGAGATGCACCTCGACCAAAGGGTTTGTTCTCCTTTGCGGGTTACCTCTCTTGCTTTCAGTTCTTCAACTCTGCCCTCCTCCAACCACATCGTGGCACATGGTGCCTCTGTGAACTTCCGTTGTGACGCCTCTTTCTCCGTCTCGCTCCTCGTTGCTCGCTCTATTTCCTCTCGAGGAAGCTCGGCATCTTCTACGCAGTACATATGTCACCATTCGTTGCGAGTTGGCTCGACGCTGGCGCATCTTGAATGACACGATTTGGTTGGCTCTATGGGGCCGCGCCGGATACCCAAGGACAAAGTTGGAAAACAAGGCGTCTGAAGGCGATGAAAGGCGCCACAAGACATGAAAGACACGAAGAAAAAGGAAATACTACGGCGAGCTCCTCTGCGCAAGAGAGTAGAAAAGAGAAAGAGCGCGGATAGCAAGGCAAAGCGGGCCCCAACAAATCGTCAAAATCTCGAAATTGAAAATGGAGTCGGAAGTCAACTAACAACGTTCAATGAACCTGTACGAACTACAGTACGACGTGCTCAGTACATATGCAGCTCCTTCAACCACCGGTGCCACCCGGAACTGCATACGCATATGTAGTTATGGACAGCAGCCAGCGCCAGTTGTCTTGGCAGCGAGATTAAAAATGATAACAAGCCATACGGAGTAGATATTGGCGTGCTCTTGTCTGCCCCGTTATATCTGTGATATCACGTTGTGCGCCAAGTGGCCCTGAGGTAGGTGTGGGCGAGGCAAATGTCAAAGAGATGAGAAGGAAATCCGTCGCAATACGGCAGCGTCGCATCGCCAAGACAGCCGACCAACAGACCGTCAGCTTCTTCACCCTATCCTACTTCGTCACGACGGGCTCTTACGCTCTTTTTGTCCTTCATTTTCTTCAAGCGCCCGCTGGAACAGAGACGAAGTGACCCGGAAAAGACACCAGCCGAGAAGAGACCAAGAAACGAACCCAAAATCACAAAGTCAAATGCATCTCTGCCCAGCGGGAAGCCCGCGCTGCCCCTAGGCTTGGCCACTGGGTCCACGCTATTTCGGACATCTCGCCATCTGTTGCCATATGGCGCAGGACCCCGAAGATGCTGAAAAAGTATATGTATGTAATGCGTATGTGCAAAGTGAAGAATAGTGCAAACTTTGAGAATTGTAAATTTTCAACGGGAGACTTCCAGGGGGCGTTGGCCGCACCGCGCGGGATGCGGTCGAGCTTGGCACGAGACCTGGACAGCAAAACCGTCCAAAGCCTGAAAGACTCGACGGATTCAAGCACAAAAGATGCACAAGCAGGGCCGAGACAGGCCACTTCATCCCATCCATCCCATCCATCCCACGTTCATTTCTCACGATGTTCTGCCCTGGTGCACAGGCTCTCACCACCGTCGTCCCGTGTGACCGTCGTAGCCTTCACCGTTCGCCACCCCCCTCACCAGACAAATCTGCTCAGCGCCTGCTCAGCGCCATTCTGCATCACCATCTCCAGCTAGCTCGTTCCCTTGTCTCCATATGTCTGCACACTTTCGTAGTCTGCATCGTTGTCTCTCGCCTCTCTCCACACCACCTGGACGAGTGGTTGCTGGCTCCTCTTTGCCCAGACAACTCTCCGCCAACGAAAGCACAGGAAAACAGGCAATTTGTGCTTGTGTCTCTCCTCCTCCTCGTCTTCTCACACCTTGGAGCACTCCGAGATACCCTGGGCCACGCAGAGGACGCGAGACCCTGTCCCAAAACCATCCTAGCGCCCAAAATAAAACCACGCCTTCTGCACCCTAATTCACCCAAGTATTGGATTCGCTCCGTGCACTATTGGGCCCTAGGCTGGGGTTTGCAGGCCGTGCGTGTCGTGCCAGCTATTTGTATGCGTATTTGTGCTGTACATCGTACTGTAGTGGCGCCAAACTCTTCGAGTCTTCCAATCGTCGTGCATCCTTTCTGCAGCCTTTCCACTCATTTCCTCCCACCACTACCCTCTGTCGTTTTTACGTCGTCTTTTTTCAAGCTATGCGAGGGAGGGGACCACCATCTTACGCAACCGTCCCGTTGCAAAGAAAAAACGAGGGTGGGGACCTTGCTGCAACATGTTTTCTGGCGTTTCCGTTCCTCACGGGCGATGCACCTTCGTATGGGGGGGATGGAGCCTTTTATGGGGTCTCTTTTTAGGTGCTTAATTACGGTCTTGATGTTTCTTGATGTTTCTTGTCGAGTCTTGTTGAATCTTGTCGCCCAGCTGTGTCGTATCTTGGCCTTGATGCCGACCATTGCGCGTCTGCTTTTCAAGCTCTTTACTCGAGGGCAACATGCTGCATCCGTATCTCACAGCCGTCTTGAGCCAGGTGAAGTAACTACTCGTGATAGTGCAAGTGTGTTTTGTTTGCGTGCATCCATCCATTCAGCTTGCCCGAGGCTGGAGAACGAGGCAATTCAAGTTAAGAAACAGCCGACTGTCACCGAGCCATCTTGGCGAGGTTTTGCCCGTGATGGAGGGTGGTCGTTCCTTCCGCCCAACCCAACCTAACCTGGTTTGCGTATCATCCCATCGCGCCTTCCAAGTCCAAGCAGCCGGTCTGCTTTTCTTGTCTGCTCTTTCTTTGCGTATTTTGCTGGACCCGTTCGTAATTGCCCGTCTTGATTGCAGCTTCTGATTGCAGGCAGGCACGACTTTGCATATATCTCGCTCCTTCCTCAAGATCCAAGTCCCACTCCCATATTTCGAGCTCCTCTCTCCCTCCTTTTCTGTCTTCACTATTCTTCAACATTCTCGCCTTTATTGTCCAGCCTTTCCCATCCCTTTTCTCAACCGTTTTTTCCCTTCCCTCTTCATCCCATTGTTCTCATCCGCGGCAGTCCAAACACCTCCCGTCCGCCGTCACGAAACATGCACCCGGCCAGCAGCCAAGCCAAGTAGCTCCGTTGCCTCGTCCTTTTTTCGATTCCTCGTCTCCTCTTCTCCTCATCTCGTTGACGCCTCTATCTGTCAACGATCCAATCGTCGTGCCCACGCGACCCTGTCTGAGCTTCACACGACCGCGTGCTTTCTTGTGGCGGTCTGCAGTCTTGTCCTTTTCGGTCGTCTCGACTGTCTCGTTTGTCCCCTTTCACACAAGCGCCGCTTTGCATTCAGGACGCCAATTTGACATCGTGCCGAGAAACGAGTCTCCTTTGCTCTTCTGCCGCCCCCCCCCCCCAATACCCAATCACCCCCTAGATTACTCCCCCTCTCTCATCACCTTGACTCCTTTTGCGAAAAGAGAAAGGGTCTTGTTTGGCCTGGCCCGGTCTAGCCCAGTCGACAAAACGCCCAGCTGCTTTTATTCCATTTAGGAACCCAAATCAAAGAGATAGCCGCCAAAAGCCAAAAGGGAACGACCAACGCTCGAGACACGAAAAATAAAGAGGAGAGTGTTTGCACCTTTCTTCGTCTCGTTACTTCATCGTCTGCAACATCGAAACCGTTCAAACATCGGAAAGAAATATAGATAGTGGACACTCCTGTCTACTTATATTTCTGTGTCTTATTTCCTGGGTCTCTTTTACTTGTCGCCCGTTCCCCTCTTTGTCGCCTCCCGCCATGTTGTCCGTCATTCATCGCCCACCCGCAAACCTAGCCTTTGGCCTGTCGTCCAATGAGATGGACGCGTCGCACCACATGGCTGCCATCATGGAGGTTGATCTGAGAGCCTGTCAACCCAACACGCTGGTCGACAGAATCAACGCCGTACCGGCCTTCAAGACAAGTGCTGGTGAGTTTTGGTCTTTTTTCAAGCCTATTTGCGCTCTTCATTCCCCCTTTGTTTGTTCTTTTTTCGCCTTCCCTGTCGTTCTTCGCGCTTCTGTCGCGTGTCCTCCCGCTCTTTTTTTCTGCAAATCTGCTCCGCCCTGATCTGGAACCTTTCGAACGTCGACTTTTGTACTCTGTATTACAGCATAGAAGCTGTCATCGCATGTAAAAAAAAAAAAAAAAGAAAGAAAAAAAAAACTGTACCTGCCACGGTCAGTTGGCTGGGACGTTGGATTTCTTGGCGAGCTGCAGAGAATAAAAGGGTCTTCGTGTCTTCCTTTTTTCAGAGCATTCCTCTTCACTTGCTTCAATCTGTGCTCCAGAGCTCTCTCCTTTAACAGGTCTTTTCTTTGAGCCCCAATTTCTAACAGCAGGCCAGCCTTCTTCTCGTTTCTGCGGGCCAACCTCGTCCTCCCACATTCTGAGATGTCTTCCAATGCCAACACCCCGGTGCTGGCCCTGTCGCCCACGCCAGCAAGGGCAGCGCCAGCACCACCACTGCGACCACCACGACCGCCGCCGCCGCCGCAAAGCCCGCGACGAGCGGCGCAGATGTTAGTCTGGACGACATCCCCCCACTAACGCTCGGCGTTCTCTCCGACCGCGCCGACAAGGTCGATGCTCTGCAGCTTGTCGCCGACAGCATTGCGCAGCAGCGCCAGACGTCGTCGCGCAGCATGGTTTTCCACCCGCTCAGTCTTGCCGGCCTGGCTGCAGGTCTCGGCCTTGCCTACAAGCTGAACCCCCGCCCCGATCTGGGCATGACGATGACTCTTTTGTCTGGTGTCGTCATGACCTACCTCCTGAGCATCCGCTACTTCAGCGCCCAGTACATTCCCATGGCTGAGAGCCTCAAGTGGGACTGGATTGTGCCGAAAAACGACGACGGCGAAGTTGAGCCGGATGCCGAAGAGGACACGGTCATTGGCGCCCGGTATGGCGAAGAGATGATTGGCGCGTTAGTCCTCCGACTGGTTCCGTTTGCGGGCGGCGAGCAGGGCGCAAGCACATCGGCCGCCACAACAACTGCATCCACCACATCCTCGCGCAAGAAAAACAGCAAGAGCGCACAGGCTTCCAGCAACGCCCATCTCAAGGGTGGTCACGGTGTTGTGCGCGCCTGGACGACCCGTCTCCGCTACCGCCGCCGCGGTATTGGCGGCGATTTACTGCAGGAGGCCATCCAGGTGACGCGCGAGCGCTATGGCAAGAATGCCAATGTCATTTTTGCCGAGAACCACGCCAACAGTGTCATGGTGGTGCCCGAGATGTTCAACGCGCCCTTCCGCCGCATGGAGCAGTGGGCCGTCGGCTTTCTGGAGAAGGCGCTCGCCAAACCGCAGCCCAACCAGAAGCGTTAAAATCACAGACACAAAACCAAACAAACAAACACACAAACAAAGAAAACGGAGTGACGTTGAAGTCAGTGGATGAATCTCACAAAGGTGCTGCCGTAACGACGAAGGTCACGCGCTCGCCCATTTTCCTACCTTCCCTTTTTTTTCCCATATCTTTTTTTTCTCTTTCATTTTCTTTCCAACTCAAAAAGCCGATCACGCTCTCTTTCGTCACATATCTCCTTATTAATAGCTCAGATACCCCATACTATACTTATGTTTTTTTTTTCATGCCTTTTTTAGTAGTTTTTTCACATATATAGCTATACCCAACACCGCTTAAATAAAAAAAGTTCATTTTATCAGGTCTTTAAGAAAAAAGTCTTAGAATACTTCTTTTTGAAGTTAGTTTCACTTATCATTCTCTGAAATTTTGATGTCATTTTATTTATAGTTTGGAAGATATGGAAAGAATAATTGTATAAGTAAAGTTCAACGAAGACATGTACATTAATGCATCGTACCTAAACTGTACTTGAGAACGTACATTACCAACAAAGTGTATGCAAGGGACATGACCAAAGTATATTTCTGTGTTAGGAGAGATGATTGCAGGAGTACTTTTGTCGTTTTGCGCCCCTCATTGCCCCCCCCTACCATCAACACAAACAAAGCAAGGATGCCTTTTTCCCCTCTCCTGTTCCCTGGAAGCATGTTCAGGGTACCTGTATGGTTGTGCTGTGCGGAACAAACTGTGTAATGAAATGCAGTCTACTGTAAGTCGTGTGGTAAATGGTGCGGTATGTGGTATGGGTGCTGTGGATGCTGTTGTGTGGCGTTTTGTGATACATGGTGGGCCGTGCTCGGTCGTTGGTAACGACATCGAGGCACTCACAGCAGAAAAGAGACACAAGGGAACACATGACAGCACAGAGGAGAGAAAGGTATGTCTGAAGCGGGGCATCAAGTAAATCGGCAACGTGGTTGGCAGGGAACAAATGACACAAAGACACAAACTATGAAGATCAGGGAACGAAAACACCCGAGATAATATAACTGAGATATGAACAGCCGACCACAAGAAGAAGATGGGGATGAAATGAGAAAGATAACAAAAAACGACCATGGCATGAACAAAGAACACACGATAAAAAAGATATCAAAGATTAGGTACAAAGGTGGAAAAAAGAGAAGATGAGGCAATAGAGAGGCCGGTTGACTTGGGGCCTACGAGATGAAGGTGGCCTCGGCAAACAGCTGTCCGGACTCAGTCACCTCGGGCGCGTCGCCTTTCTTGATCTTGAGCGCCAGCTTCGTCTCGCGCGGGTAGTACTGGTAGATGAAGGGCTTGGTGCCGGCGACGCTGCCAGCAATCTTCTTGACGAAGCCGGGCACCTCGGCCATGACGTCTATCCGGTCCAGGCGCTCCTCCAGACCGCCCTCGAGCACGGCCTCGATCTTGGTGCCGTCCTTGGCTGTGCCGGACCAGGTGTACTTGATCTGGGTCGGCTCGGGCCAGTCGTTCTCGGTGTCCTCCTTGGTGGCAACGTGGGTGACGGTCTCGTTCGTGCCGGCAAAGACGATCTCGCCGTCGCGGGCGATGCCACCCACAGTGACAACGGTCGAGCCGTACGAAGGCGGGGTCGTGAACTGCATGAGGACGGCCGAGTGCTCGGGGCCCTGGAAGTTGGCAAAGTTCCAGCGGGCGGCCAAGTGGTGGGGCTTCATGCCCTGGAGAGCATGGATGAAGAGGGCGCGGCCACCGGTAAAGTCAATGGGGCCGTCCTCCTTGGTGGTGATGGTGCCCGAGGCGACACAGCGGGGCCAGAAGACGTGGCGCATGGAGCCCCAAGGGTGCTTGAGGTTGGTACCATACAGCGTCTTGCCGGTCTTGCCGACCTGGAAACCGGGGCGGTGCGCTTGATGACGAGGTTGACGACGGCGCGGTCGTCGTTGTGGGACTTGATGGAGTAGGAGGTGCCGTCTTGGAGAGCTCAACGGCGCAGTCAGCGGCGTAGAACGAGTTCATGTCCTCGCTGAACTCGTGGTGCCTCAAGGGCGTGGAGCTCCACAGGGTCTCCTTCTTGGCGTCGTTGACGTAAAAGATCTTGGTGTTGAACTGGCATGTGGTGCGGATGCCGCTGGGATGTGTTAGTAGGGCGCAATCAACGGGCAAAAATGGACAGCGGAGCGAAGGGATAGCTCGCCGAATAACAGCAAGAAACAACAAAAACATACGCAACATTGTTGTAGATGACCTGGACAAACATGGCCGGGCCGTTGTCCGAGGTAACGTAAAATACCTGCGTCTCAACACAGGTCGACTCCATTGCGGTCCACTTCAGGTCGGCAGAGGTGATCTCGGTGTAGGGCGTCTCCTTGGCCTCCTCAGCCACGGACAGGACGGCGGACGGGCCATACTCGGGCTCCTGCGTGCCGGCCACGTTGGCGAGTCTAGGTGCGAGGGAGAAAAGGCAGATGTCAGCAAGTCTGTATAGACGGATGGCGTAGAGATGTGGGAGGGACATAGTGGGACAATACGAACGTCTGCTGGGCCCATTTGAACATGTTGGGCAGTTTGTATGGAAACGGGAGGGAGAAGAGCAAAGCGTGCCGTTTTTTTTTTTTGTTTTTGTTTTGGTAAAGTGACGTTATCGAGAGTCGATGCCGTCTGATATCGGAGTCGGTCGAGGGCGGGCGGGCACTTGGCAAAAGAAGGATGTGTCGGGGAAGGATATGATATGCCAAAAGGGAATGAGGATGAGCGATTCAACAATGGCGAGACGGAGAGAAGTGGTTGGTCTGACAGGTCTGGCAGCTGTTCGAGATTTGTACATGTAGTTTGGAGGGGATGTTTTTCTTCACCGCCAAAAGTTGCAAAATTGATTTACTCTGTATTTTCCTTATTTTATCTTGTCAGGCTCCAAGGAAGCAAAGAAAGAGGGGAGGCAACAAGCGTGGCGTGCTGTTTCCTGTTGTGGAAAGCTCAGTCAGGCCAGGCCTGGGCCACCAGAAGCAGCAAAGGAAAGAGCGGACAAGGGCGTTGTTTAGGGGGGGGATAGCGCCCGCCAGCTCCATAAAACCACAACTGATCAACTGAGGCAGGAGCAAATAAGGCCGCGGGACGTCACGACTTTGTGGGTTCTTTCTGCTTGAGTGGCTCTTGGAGTGGCTCTTTTCCAACGTTTGTTGGGTCGTTTAGGTCATTTGCTCTGTCGCTCCTTCCATTCTGTGCTCTTTGCGGTTGCCGTGCTCCATAGCTTGGCCCAGTTGTTGCTTGGCAGGTGCGAATGAGCGAGCAATGCAAAAGAAGACAAGCTTCATCTCCTGGCGGGGCAGGCACGCGCTGTCATAGAAAAGAAAGTTTGCCCCTCCAGTTGGCCCGGTCGTGCTTGCCTAAAAAGTCGTGCGCGCTGTTGTGGTGTCGCTATCGGCTTTGGTGTGCTGCCCAGACAGTCCAGCTGAAGTCTTGACTGCATACAGATACAGCTGTAGCCTGGCCTGGGCGACGTCCGCTGGTTCTGCAATAAGACATTCTTATTCCACACACCAAGCCCCTGCTTAGCGCTCGACCGCAACCATCTTTACTGCAGGCGCCGTGCTCCTGCGAGACCTTCTGTATTCCGCCCCACTTCGGCTTTGCTGGCGTGTGGATTACTCGGAGCATCCACCACGGATCACGTGACTTAGCGCACGTTGCCGTTTCGCTAGCTATGGCTGGTGTTCTGTGGCTGAAGCTTTTTTTTTCTGAATTGGAATTTTGAGATCTCGCGATTGACAGACATCATCTGACGGCACGAGACGAAGAAACGACGAGACTACGAAACGACCACGCTCGACGACACTCCGGCACCTGGACCCGTCCGACCTCATATATTTACACACACCATGTCAAAACGCGCAGCAGGCCCCGTCGACCAGATGGTCAAGCTGATTGTCGGCGCCGGCCAGGCCAGTCCCAGTCCTCCGGTCGGTCCGGCCCTCGGTTCCAAGGGTATCAAGTCCATGGACTTTTGCAAGGTATTTTGTTTGCCCTCGCAATGCTCGATAGTTTCCGCACAGTCTTTGCTCGCAATGCTCTCGCTTCGCGCAAACCGAGCTCGCCCGTTCTTCCAGCTAACACTTGCAGGAATTCAACGCTCGCACCGCACACCTGACCCCCGGCACCCCATTGCCCGTCCGCGTCACCGTCCGCCCCGACCGCACATTCCACTTTGATGTCCGCACGCCGCAGACATCGTGGCTGCTGCTCAACACGGCCGAAGTGCCCGTGGGCAAAGGCGGCAAGCGCCGCGGCGCACAGAAGCCGGGCAAGGAGACGGTCGGCACCGTCAGCCTGAAGCACGTCTACGAAATTGCCAAGATCAAGCAGAGCGAGCAGCGGCTGTCGGGCCTGTCGCTGGAGAGCTTGTGCCGGTCCATCATCTACCAGGCCAAGTCGATGGGCGTTGCTGTTGTGGCGTAGGCCGCGCCGTAAGCCACGTGCTTCGACCCGTCTCTCCCCTCCCCTCTCGCCTTGACGTCCCGCCCTTTCCCTTCTCTTTTCTTTGTACATTTTGGATGGCTGTACGATACCTTTTTTGTCTTTTTCTTCCTGTTGGCCAATGTGTGGTGTAGGATATAGGGCACAATAAAGGACACACACACACACACACACACATAACAAAAAGCATATCCCTCTTGCAAGGTTTTAGATGCAACATTTTATGAAGCGAGCATACAATCAAATAAAACATTTGACGATACACAAGTGCAGGGATAGATATGTCTACAGACAGCATAGTAGATCGTGAACTCTGGCCGAGCAAACCTCGTGGAGACCTCGTGGAGACCCAAGTCGTATGGCTGTCAATAAAGACCCGTAGATCTTCCAGCCTTTGGACCCGATTGATCAATTGTTTGCAAACTGCCTGCTCACAGGCACTCCAATCCTTTATTTCCTAAACTGCTGCACATTATCTCATTGTCTTTGCCAACGGCGCATTCGACATCTCATGGCATAGAAAACAATACACGGAGACACTCTCAAAGAAGCCCCGAGTCCTTTTCATTGGCGTAAATTGCTGACGCCAGCACCAAAACGGCTAACACGCTACTGTTCCACTTCAGCCTTACCAACAGAGGCCCTGAAGGGCTTCTCAGGAACGGACGCAACCAACGTCGATTTTGTCCCTCGAACCTTCTGTTCTCTCTCGTCCAAACCCTTCTTTTGCACAGCCTTCCATCTCTCTCTCCCACCAAGTGTGGCTTGCCTCTTTCCCGAAGGATTCGCAGTCTTTCTATTGTTCCTTCCTCTTGGGCCTTTTAGGCGTCTCCTGCTGACGCCGCACCATCGCCCCGCTTTTTTCTACGACCTCCCTCCTCCGTCAGCATCACCAGCTCTTCTCGCGATACCAGAAACGTCGTCACCGAAGCGAGACCGACTAGGCGGCAGCGACATCTGTTGTCTCTTGAGGCCCCTTTTTTTACTTTATTTTTTTCTCTTTTTTTTCGCCTCATCATATCTCCCTTCGCAACGAACAAGCAATCCGCCACGCCTTTCTCGATACGTCCACACCAAACGCCTCGCCCCCCACTGCTTTGCCAGCCATGGCTACAATCGTGGGCACCAGGCCGCCGCCGCCGGCTGCAGTTGACAACGAGGCGTCTTCTGCCCCCGATGTGCGTCCCACGATAGGCCGTACTGCTGGCCCAGCTGCCGGCACGACCAAAGGCGCCCGCGGTGCATCGGCCGCAAACAAACCCGTCAAAGCATCCAAGACGAAGACGCCCAATGGCGCCAACAGCGACCACCGCAAAGAGCAGAACCGCATTGCCTCGCGGAACTACCGTACGTGCCCATGGCTTCATACTTGACAGAAATTGAGGTCCGGCAAGACATGTTTTGCTGACGCCGGCCATTCCCACATCCAATAGGGAAAAGCGGAAACACAAGCTGGCTCTGTTGCAGCAGATTCTCCACGAACCGTCAGCAAGTGAAGGTGCATCAGAAGCCAAAGCTGCATCCGTGCCTGCGTCCACGTCTGCGTCTGCACCAACTACCACTGCACCAGCGTTCAGCACGGCCGCGGCCGCCGCTTCGGTGGCACAGGATGTGGACACGCTGGGCGGCATCCTGCCCGAATCCCAGCCCATCTTGTCTGGCTTCATGCTCGCCAATATGCTGGCGTCAGAGGCAGAGGGAGGCCCAGCAACCAGCCCCGGCACAGCAGTCCCTTTCGTTGCGCCCCACAATCATCATCATCATCGCCATCGTCATCAATACCGGTGCCGACCCAGGCACCAGAGCCGCTGGACGAGTTTGCAGCATGGGCCGCCTCGAATCTGCCGGCGGCTGTGGCAGCCAACTCCTCCCGCGCGCAAAGGCTGGCATCGCTCTCAGCGTCTGCGTCCGCAGCTGGGTCTCGATCTACAGCTACATCTACATCTACGTCTACCCCGATCCCTGCCCTCTCTTCGTTGTCTGCCGCTGCCACGGCGTCTGACCTCTTGGACATGCCCATGCTTCAGCCGTGGCTGATTCCCTTTTCGAGCGACCAAACCATCTATACTCCCTTTCTCACAAACACGACGCTCAGCAACGCCGTCCCGTCCGCAGCGACGGCTCCCGCCTTGACTGGTGGCCGACCACATCCACCGCCGGCTGCTGTGACGGAAGTTGTTGATTTGGACGAGACATTCGACCCGGCTATTGACGTCGATCAGTTCATGAGCGGCACCGACGGCCATCCGCAGCAACACGGCGGCAACACCGACAATTTCTTCTCCGACTTGATGATGCGGTCTGACTTTTCGACATCCTATTTTGCAACGCAAAGCTACCACGACCTACAAGGCACCTTCGCTCCGTCAACACCAGGCGCGGCTGCAGCGGCTGTCGGATCCTCTATACCACTACACCCTGGCTCGCCCTCTCCCAACAGCCACAACGGCCACAGCCACCACAACGAACAGCAGCCAACGTCAAGGCCCAACACAGCAACACTTCCCTCCCGACCATCGCCTCGCCCCTTTTCCCAAACACGCGCATCACCCTCGGACACCACCGGCACCACGTCTGGACCGCCACCCAACTTCCTGCCATACACCATTGCTTCACCAAAAGCAAGCGGCGAGGTGGCGCGGGAACCGTCGAGAAAGGCGCGCCAGAAGAACAAGCCTGTGGTGCGTGCCATGCTGCAGTATGTCGAGACGCTGTCGCCGCACCAGAAACGGCTTATTCTGCAGGCGTTGCTGGACGGCGAGGGCGGTGCTGGAGGCGATGGAGGAGGCGGCGGCAGTGACAACGAGATGGGCGATGACAACGACGACGAACGCATCAAGGAGATTGACCTTGCCGACGACGACAGCGACGGCAGCAAGAGCAGCAAGAGCAAGGCCAGCCAGGACACAACGGCAACAAAAAGGGCGGCCTTCGTTTCGCGCCGTGAAGAACGTCGTCGCCAAGTCGTCGCCCGCTGGAACAGTTCCCGCTTTTCTCACGAAGGCGGTCTCGGCGTTGCCGGCAGCGGTAACCCGGGCACTGCTTTCTCTTTTTCTTCGTCGTCGTCGTCGTCGTCGTCGTCGTCTGCTTCGTCCTCGTCCTCGCCATCTTCGGGCGCCTCGATCCTCGAAGCCACCCATTTTGCCAACATGGCCCTCGGCGGCTTCGAGAGTCCCAATGGCCGCACGGGGCCCATCCACCACGGCCAGCCGCCCAATGGCATCTACGGTGCCAACTTTGGCGCCGAACCGGGCGCCCGCCCCTTCTTTCCTGTTCCGCTCATGGTCATGAGCCTGCAGTGCCGCCGCATGGGCTTTAGTGCCGTCGTGCTGCAAAACTGCCTGGCCTGTGGCCTGACAAACCCCGAACGCATGTTTGACGAGTCCACCTGCTACGACGAGGCCCATGAACCGGCCAGTCCGTTTGCCCTCACGGCCGACGAGGCGCGTGCGGTCGTCTTGCAGGGCGCAGGCCGTATTGCTGCCGTCGTTGCCGCTGTGCGCCAGAGTCTGGCCCGTGCGGGCAAGACACCGCCGCGCGACCTGCAGCCCGTCGACGCCCAGATTTTGGTGGCCCACCACCCGTACATTGACATTATCCCCTTCAAGGGGTTCCGTGCGCGGGTGCTGGCGTTGCTGGCCGAGATGGAAGCCGCCGACGAGGTCGCGGCCGCCGTCCAGACAAACAACAATGCCGACGGTGTGGTGGACACGCCGCCGGGCGGCCGCGGTCGCGGTCGCGGCAACGAGACCCCTTGTCTGCTGGACGAGGACGAGCTGTGCTACGATATGCACGTGGCCGAAGGCCTGGTGTGCTGGGGCTCGCAGACGGGCAACGCCGGCGCGGGCATGTCGGCGCAGGCCAAGCGGGACGGCGACTCGTCCCGCGATATGCGGGCGTGCTTGCCATGGGACATGCGCAGCTGGGAGCCGCAGGTGTGGTTCTTGAAGAAGTACTGGTTCCTCGTGGGTGGCTGGGACGACGACATGTGGCGGAACTGCCGATGGTGGCACAGCATGCGCGGCGACGACTTGGACTATTCCGTGTTCGCGTCGCCGGGGTACTAGAAACGAACAGGAGAACGATTCGAACGTATATGATTCAATCTATGACCTGGGACGAGTATTTTTGTCTATCCTCTCCTCTTTATCTCAGACAATCTTCGTCTTCCAACTCTATGATGATATCTGCAATGCCTGTCGTGACTCGTGAATTCGTAAAGCAGTGCAATTCCTCCTCTATTCCTCGTCGAGGTCTCTTTGCATTTCGAGTTCTGCATATGGTCAGTGACACCCCAAAAGAAAAGAAAAGAGTAAATAAAACAACACAGGTGTAGTACGTACGCCATATTCGGTTGGCCGACTCGGTGATAATCTGTGCCTTTTCGAGAAGCTTCTCCTTGAACCGGACCTCGTTGCGGTCGTCGCCAAACCGGACTTTGCTGGCTTGGGCCTGCAGCAGCACAGGCAGCAGTTCCTGCGGGTCGGCATTGGCCACGGCCGCCACCGTCTTGAACCCGTTCTCCCAGAACACGCGCGCTGTTCGGCTCTTGACAAAGGCGATGCGGGCGAGCGCCAACAGGTCGGCTTTGGCGCCCGCTTTCAGCCGGTCCACAAAGTGCTCCAGCACGGACGCCATCGCACCCCACCCCATGTGCTCGCAAAACTTGATCATGCCGGCCGCGAACCCTTCACACGTCTGCGCCAGCGTCTGCACCGCGCCTCGTGGCGTGCCGTACTTTTGCGCTACGCGATGGACCGGCATCTCGTTGCAGAGGTCGCGCAGCTGCAGAGCGAGGTAGAAGCGTCGGTAGATGCGTGCTGTGGCCTTCTCGGCGGGCGTTGTCGCCTTCAGCGTGCCGCCGTGCTGCATCTTGCTGATGACGCTTGGTTTCAGGCCCAGAAACCGCAGCACACGCAGTCCGCTCTCGTCGAGGCCTTCCATCTCGTTCCAGAACCGGCGCCAGTCGACACTGCCGCCACCCGCATCGTGCACAGGGGTAAACGTGTACAAGACGTGCATCTCGCCATCCAGGACAAACGCCTGCAGGGCCCGTTGGAGCTCGCCATGGATAAAGACGGCGTCGACCGGGTCGAGCGCAGAGGCCACGACAGCTTTGCCCAGGCGTGTGGGCTGGAAGTTGTCAAACTCGTCAACTTCGACAAACCCCGTGGTCTGAAGCGCCTCCAGACTGGATCTGATGTCGTCTTGGAGACTTGCTGGCAGCTCCTGGTCGTTGATGGGAGTTTCGCTGGACTCCTGCACCTCGCCCACCAGATCATGGAAGAGCATCGTTTTGCGGACATAGGACTCCAGAGACTCTTGGCTTGTGGCCAGTCGGACAACAATGACTTCCAGCAGTGCCCGCTGTAGACGTCGTTTGTTCGTCTTTACGGTTGTTGTTCTTGTTGTTGTTGTTGTCGTCGTTGTCGTCGTTGTTGTTGTTCCCGTCTCCTCCTTCTTTGTTTTCTTGTCTGCGGCCTCGGTCTCATCGAGATCGTCGCCTGCAAGACAGCTTGACACATGGGGCAGCTCAGCGTGCATCAAGTCCACGACATCGTCCACGTCGGTGCTGCGGCAGCACAGGTACGTCTCGCCGAGCTCGTCCTTGCCCTTTCGTCCGGCACGACCTCGCATCTGCCGCAGCATGGCCGGTCCCACGAGCTCACGGCCCATGCGCGCGTTGTGCAAGATCACGCGACGGGCCGGCAAATTGATGCCGGCGGCCAGACCGCACGTGGCGACGACAACTTTGAGCACGCCTGTGTCGTAGGCGTGGGCGACGAGGTCACGCTCTTCGGTGGTCATGCCGGCATGGTGGAAACCGACGCCGGCCAAAATGGTCTGGCTCAGGTTGGCATCGACACCGCCACTGGCGGTGGCCGCCTGCAGTTCACCGAGCAAATCAAGGCGGGATGCCCAGACGTTGGCTCCCAGCTCGTCCGGGGTCGCAGGCAAGACACGGCTGATCAGTAGAGCGTCCGACTCGGAGGCAGCACGGCTGGCGGCAAAGATGAGGGCACCGTAGCCAGCGCGGGCGGTTTCGTTGGCAAGAGCGACGACGGCGTTGGTCACCGGATCCTGCAAGGACTTGTGCTCCGCCTGCAATATCCTTCGCAGTGGCGTTGTGAGCGGTAGTTTGATGTCTTTGATTTCTTGCGAGGCACTGAAGCTGCCGTGGCCGTCGGCTGTCTGGGCCATCGTAGCCTCGGCCGAGTAGATGCAGCCGTCGTAGACGAGATGTTCTTCGATGGGAACGGGCCGGTAGCGGGTTTGGTACGAGCATGCCCCAAGCCATTGGGCAAGCAGCTCGATGTTCTAAGGGGTGTTAGGTCAACTCCATCCTACTCCATCCTACGGATTCAGAGAGTGGGCAGCTCACATTCAACGTCGCACTCATGCCGACAATCTGGACGTGGTTCTCGAGACACAGCAGCTTCGTGGCCAGGAGCTCCAGCAGGTAGCCACGGTGGGCATCGTCAATCATGTGCAGCTCGTCGAGCACCACCACTTTCAGGTCTCCAATGGTACATTCGTCAATGGCGGTGTTGATCAGTGCGTTGGCCTTTTCGATGGTGGCCACACCAATATCAAAGTCCGCCCATGTCGCCCGGATCTTGGCACCGCCAAAGAAGCCCACAACCCGCAAGTTGTCGCCATGCAAGGTTATGCCCTCTACCACTCGGCGCAGCCACCGCACTTTTTCTTGGACGAGGGCAACAAACGGCAGGACCAGCAGAGCCTTGGGCCGGTTGGTCCCCCGTAGTCCTCTTCCCGAAGGCCCCGCCGACATGAACTGCGTCGCCTCGCCATCGACAGCAGACGTCAAGACCCGTCGCAGCATGAGCACATCGGCCACGAGCGACTTGCCGCCGCCCGTTGGCGCTGCGTAGACGAGGCTCTTTATGCCGTTCAGGAGCGCGCCTCGCTCAGTAACACCATCGCCGCCCCCAAGAAGGCACTGCTTCTGCCATGGGTAGATGGATTTGATGCCCATGCTCGCCAGGTTGGCGACGACTCGTGGCGGCAGACCGTAGCAAGGGTGAGAGAGCGAGAGCATTGGGTCTTGAGTCGCCGTGGGCGTGGCACTGAGCACCCGGCGCTGCGAGTATTCGGTGGTGCCCTTGGGCAGCCACGGCAGGCCCGGCGTCGGTGCGAGTGTGGGCGTGGGTGTGGGCGTTGCTTTTCCAAAGAAAGGATCCGTGGCTGCATCGACAATGGCTCCGGCCATGATTCGAGACGGCATCATTGGGATGGTGGAACCGGCAGGGCGTTTCTTGGCCGGCGGTGGTCTGCCTTGAGAGTGCAGAGCAGACTGCTGCATCGGCACACGCGGTGGCGGCATGGCTGAGCCGGGACGGTGTGTATGGCTGACGTTGCCATCATCGCTGCTGGCCTCTTCATCTCGGCGACGTTTGAGTCCAGCGGCAAATGTTGTCGTCGACGATGCCGTCGTACGTGTTGTCCCGTAGGAGGACGACGTCTGTTGCCGCCAGACAGCCTGCTCGGACGTCTGGTGCCATACGCCGTATTGGTTGCCCGCCATGGGATCGGCCGAGCATGGTTGGACAATGGAGGATATGCGGAAGAAGATAAGCAAGAAGCGATAAAAAAAGGAATGAGGCGAATTGGGCGCAAATACAGCGAAATGAAGCGAACAGTCAGTCAGATTGATCAAGCTGCCATGCAAAGGGATCAACAGAGGCAGGCTGTAAACAAATGACCAACAAGAGCTTTGTTTCTTGACCGGACAGCCCCAAATGCCAGTCTCTTTCGATTCCTGAAAACCCAAAAAGGAGGCTCAAAATCTACACATACGATGCTTTGCGGGCTGTTTGCCTTTCCTGGCGCTGTTGTGGAAGGCGTGCGTGGCTGCGGGTCATGACAACCAGTCGCGCTTTCCCAGTCGCGTCTCCGTTCTCTCATGTAAATCTGAGTGGGCGGCAGGTGCCAGCGGGGGTGCCAGCGCATGCGGGAAGGTGCGTTTTTGGGAGCGAGAAAGGCGTCTGGGTGCCTGGCTCGCCTGGCAAGCCGGCCCCGCCACACCCCATTCCCCATGTCCACCTGCACGCCGAGTCACGTGCGGGTACGACGGCATGTACTGAGTACTGAGCATACGCATAACCCGAGGAAAGCGCCAGGGAGGGAGGAGGCAGGAAACTGGGGGGCTGTTGGTGATGCCTCCAGCTAAGAAATGAGACCCAGCGCTCCCTCATTCCGACCTCACCTCCTGTTGAATCGCCAAAAATGGCACAACTGCAAGTCCCTGATTCTGTGCGCCTTTTCTTTTAGGTGAAGGCATCTTATGCTCTTCGCTACTCATTCGTCTTGCACCCAGTACGCAGTGCAAGCCGCATTTATTGTTTGTGGTCGTTTGCCATGTTCTTTTCTTCTCCCTGTCTCCCTGCATAATCCGTTGCCGTTCGCTCCTTGTTTCAGCCTGAGCAGAGAATGGGGGCAGAAGAAACGCGAAACAACGACGAAAAGGGAGGAGCCGAAATCGGTAAATGGAAGAGGAAGAGGCGAATGAGGCCTGTCATCCAAACGATCGCTATCACTGAATGGAAACAGAAATCTGGCGCCCAGGCGCCCCAGGGCGGCCGTCGCTTCGGCCACTGCAAGATTTGCTGGCAAACAGGGATCAGGCCAACAAAAAGTTCGGCAGCAGCATCTCAGCATATCAGGTTGACCTCGTATTTTGTAGGCTTTTTCCATCACCCCGATTGCTCCTCTCCACTTCCTAATGACGGCACTGTCTATTATCACTTGTTTTGTTGTTGGAAGATGCATTGCATCGCAATATGGGCGAAGAGGCGCGACGGCAGTTCTTTGTGATTCCAAGTCGTGACATGTTGGTCCGATCTACTAACAAATCAACAGCAAGTACACAGGACAACCCGCACGGAAGATAAAGGAGATAGCATGGACTGTATGTGACAGACAGCAGCGTCCGCGTACGAGTACAAATGCCGTAGAGAAAAATTCGAACGGCTATGAATATATGGAAGATAATGGAGCGATGAATGCAATGAGATCGGGCCTGCAAATGGGCTGAAGATACACCAAAATCGCCGTGGAAGGTGAACTGAAGTCGTGGGCACGGGGCGAATGGAAGAGAGGGGGTGGAAGAGTGGAAAAGGGACAGGGGTGGTCTCAGGTAATGGGGGAAGAGGCAAGGTGCTTCTCTTTTGGTCTTTTTCCACTCGATCCAATCAAACGCAGAAAAATCTTCAGGCCTGTCAATGTATCTATAAAGTAGTGTACGTCGGTAGACTGGCCAGGCTATACTTCAAGGTACTTCTACAGATCCCGCATGTGTTATTTTACGACGTCTCGAGACAGGCTGGAGGGAATAGTACATGTACACATAGGAAATGGCAGACAGCGACCTCCCTCCAAGAAACAAATGCGGGCCTTTCCTATCGTTCGAAGCGAGGAGGATGCAAAAAGGACACAAACGCATTCTCGGCAAAGAGATTTCAAAGGACCAGAATCACAGGCTGCCACCTGGGTGATCATATGTTCGAGATCTGGATTTTTGTCGCCCAGTAGCAGATGTTTTTCTCCTGTAGTCCAGCCAACCTCGCAAAATCGTCGATCCGAGAGGGTCCTCTTTGCAGCAGCATCTGGTTTCTTCTTCGCTGGCTTTGATGGCGCTCTCGTGTGCATCGCTGGAAGGCCAACAGCACGTCGTATAGTTGCCCTTCGATTCGCCTCGAGAAAAGCTGCGCAAGACATCTCGCTCGGGCAGATTTCATCCACCGGAGGTTGTTGGGCGTTCGATGCATGTCGTCTGATCGCCAATATTCTGCTACGGCGTAATTGCTATGTACTCCCGCGCCCGCCGACTGCACTTTAAGCGGCGAGAACGGCCACCAAAGTAAACGGCTTTTGATATCTCCACTTTTCTTGGGGCTTTTTCGCCACTGACGTGGTCGTGGTAAGCCTTTGGGGCATTTTACATACGACGTACAGTACGTCGTAAATGTACTTTGTACAAATATTTTGGCAGGTTCCAGGTTTTGAGACAGTGTGACCGTATTTGCGCGTAAATCCCAATTTCACCACCTGAGCCTCTGTGAGCCTCTCTCTCTTACTTCCCAAACCTCGTAGGAGCCGAGGCGAGGAAATGCGGTGCGGCCAGCTCACTTTCTATTCACCTCGAATCATTCGCGTGGCTGAGAACATCCACGCACGAAATCTCCATATCGAAGCCTGTGATTCCATCGCAGGTAGAAACGAGATACGGGAGTCTACGGCGCTTCTCGATTCGAGAGAAAGATGGAACACCTTTATTAAAATAGCAGTGTATTTGCCATCTTCTTTCAGGTTGCTCTTTGTCGACCAGGCCACGTTCTGGCCCCCCCTGTGGCTTACTTCCGCCCCGCCACACACACACGACATCGCATGCCGCCAACAATTCAGCCTCAGCCCATGCACAGCGCTGAAGCGACCGCATCCTCGAAGTATGCGTAAACGCTCGTACATGTCGCTGGCTATGCAGTGTCTATCCAGCACCAGGCTCTTCCTTTCTTTGCTTGTGTTTTCCCTTCCCAGTGTCGGCTCGTCCTGGTGGGAGGTCGTTGCGGCGTGATCAATGACTAGCCCGTCGTAAAAATGGAAAGCCCAAAGAAAGAAAGGGTTGACTCGCATATTCCCATATTGGGTGCAGGTTGGCTCACATTGGCGCATATTGGCGCACTGTCGCAGCACCTTAGAGACCTCGCATGGTGTATGGGCTAGCCGATCGGCCCAGGGGACTTGGGTGTGGACTTGCGGACGTCCCTCCGCCTAGGCCAAACCCATTGTCAAAGAACGACAAAGATGCTCGTACAATGGTTTAGCAGACTTGGTTATGGGCAAAGTTGTCTACTTGTGTCGCTTGTCTCTTTTCCTGTGCTTCCCAAGCCACCGCTTCCATCTGTGTGTTTTCATGTCGTTTCTATGCAGTCCGCCCCTCCTTTGGCGTTGTTTGTGCTCCCACATATGTTTTACCTCCGTGGCATCTTGCATGGGAAATTCCACGGCAACGAGCGAGATGCTGTTGTGCTGTACCTCCTTTGTGTACGAAGTACGGTCTAAGAAAAAACAAAACGACAATAAAAAAGACAAGAAAATGTAGACGAGCGGTGAAGTCAGCCGGAAGGCGGAAGAACTGTTGACGAAGTGAAGCTTAAAGGCCGATCCGACCGAGTTTTGAAACAGTATATCGTTTTTCTGGTGGGCTCTGTGTCGAATCTTTTCTTTCGCTCCTGGCCGATCATCCGTATCCCCTGTCACGGTGTTTTTCTTTTGTTGAATTGCATCGATGGCGGGTCGAGTTTCTTTTTATCATTATATCGGTTCTCGGCGAAGGCTTTTTTGTACGGAGTATCGTCAGTACTTGTACATTGTAGATTTCGGCGAACAGCGGCCTTTTCTCGCCAACGGACGTTCCAAATGAGGTTCGAAAAACGCTGGCCCAGGCTCGCCACACAAAAAATAACCAGGGTCATGGAAAGCGGAAAGAGCGACTGGGTTTAGGGGCTAAGTACGGGGCGTAGTCGTGGATTGCATGTGGCCCAGGCCTTTTTAAACCCGAACGAAACGGCAGGAACAAGCCCTGTCGGAGGAGAGAGAAGAAGGAACGACCAGACAGTTCTGAGGAAGGAAGGGAAGGGAAAGAAGGAAAACGGGGTGGCAGGTGCGGGCCATGCCTTTCCCCCCTTGCCAAAGGGAACGCAACGCAACGCAACGCAATATCCCGCCGTAAGATATGTCTCCCATGTGCCACGTCGCTCCTTCCTTTCCCCCTTTACTTTGTCGAAACCACCTGTTTCCACGGCTTTGATGCTCCTGGATGTCCAAAGGAGAGGCCAAGCAACTGCACTCGGAAGACTACAATACAAATAGATACGCAGTGTTCCTAGTGCATGTAAGACCACAGCCGCAGATCAGATGTCCTCACGTTGGTACAGAATCGAGGAGGAGCGGGGGGATCGGGTGACTATCAAAATTGGCACGACTGGGTTCTGTCGAGTGCCATACAAATACTCTCTGAGGCTGTGACCAAAGTGTTCGCACGCCGAACGTGGAAAAAAGTCCTTCTTTTTCCTCCTTTGTGGTCTCGATGGCGTCCTTTGTATTTCTTGGCACTAGCACCAAATTTTGGGGGTTCTCTGCCTTGCGCACATCGCTCCTTCCATCCCGGCGACAGTCAGCCGGGGAGGAAGGCAAGTAGGCACGACCGTTGTCAAAAATTGCATTTCGCAGTGTTGATGAAAAAAAGACAAACTACAAAGTAAACGACAATGATGCTCACGGAGACGTTAAAGACAGGCTCGCAGTACACAAACCGTTTTTGGCCCGGCACGCCGGAGTTTCGATGCAGGCACATCAGCTATTGTGCGCATGTAATCACAAATACTCCAGTAAGGATTTGCTTCCGTTACGCAGGCACACAGTGCCAGTTGCATCAGTGCGTCCGAGCTGTACAAAGTACGAAAGACAGGCAGAATAATATGGTAATATCAGGGGGAAACAGCATCGGTCTGGGGTGGAAAGTGCGTTCGTTCGTGCATTTGGCATTCCTGGCGGTAGATCGCTTCTGGGCAATCGACAACTAATGTAATAACTTTGACCGTTTACATCGTATGCTCTCCTGGTCAGCTTTTTGTCCACCCTCTTCACTCCTTTGACTGTCCTCTCTCTCTCTCGATCTTTTACTGCTGTTCCTATTTGTATGGTCGAGCTCATCCAGTTCAGTGTCTCTTTCGCTTCTCCGGCAATCCGAAGTCTGGGGCCGTGCCGTAGCCGCACTTGCCGCATCAATCAACTGCACAATCAGTCCCCCGTTCAGACATAGTTTGATTCTTTTTAATTGTCTTCTTTTCCTTCTCATCATCTCAATCGATTCGATCACCTTTTTATCGTTCGCTACCTCGGTTGTCGACGTCGCTCGTCCTCTATGCCATCCGCACGAAATACGCATGTCGTTGAAAAAAGAGACCCAGGGCCGTAGTAGTAGGCCGCCTGCCGCGTTTCTCACTACGACTTGGCTCGCCCCAATAACAAAAAACGAGATATTACCCACACCCTGGCGGGCCACTTTCTCCCTCCTTATTTTTTCCTTTCCCTTCCCTTTTCCTTTCCCTTTTCTTCGTGCACCACCCCACTTCACTCCTCCTTACCACCCCCTTGGGCGACGAATGCAGCTAGCGCCGCCTGTCTTGTGCCGTGGCTGCAGTCTCTTGTCACTTCTTGTTTTCCCATCGGACGGCCCACTTCCATACTGCGTACGCATATATTACGGACTGTTGTGTGCGCAAACGCGCGAGGAGAGATATTAGGGCTCTTGGCCAGAGAGAGAGAGAGAGAGAGAGAGAGAGAGAGAGAAAACGGCTAATTAATCTTTACCAAGAAGAGTGTCTGATACACCGAGTCGATAATTGCATCGTAGAATTCAAGAGCCTTTTCATGCAGATGCCCAGGAACCTCTTTCAAATACGAAGAATAGCCCTTTACATCGATGACTAACCATCAAAATGATTTGATGGCATTTGCCATCCAGCATGTGTCGCATCGCGCTCTAGCAGGCGTGAGTCAGGACACCACGCTGTGCGTGCGTATAGACGCATGGCGCCAGAAGCTTCATCGTATCCCGTACTCCGTAGACTTTCAACTTGCAGATGTCAAATTGGGAAAAGACAAAAACCATTAACGTGTCGCCAGAGGAGTACGATATCAACTTCCCTCGTCACAAATACCTCAATGCACATCATAATGTATACTCAGTAGCTTCCAAATAGTGGCAATCCATCTGATCGGACAGGGCCATGCTGTCCATTGACCGATCCGGTGTAGTGAGCGGGCACCTCGTCTTTACAGAAGGGGGGAATGGGAAGAAGAAAAGAAGACGTGAGGTAAAGTGAAAAGTGGGAGATGGGTGGGAAGAGGGGGCCACTCACCAACAAGGGAAAAAACCGTCGTAGTGGTCGTGGCCCTAGTGCGGGTGTCATCCCATGCTCTGGCCCTGCGTCTCTCTATCTTCTTTGGTCTCCGTCTCTCTTTGTATTCAGGTGTTTGTCGTTCCTTTTCGTTGGGTTGGGGCCCGCCCCCCGGCGCAGACTAGCGCGCCAGGCGACATGGACTGAACGACTGCAAACATCAGAAGAATGCGCAGGAGAAACAAAAACGAGGCATCAGAAACGCGTTTGTCTACGAGAAGAAAAACATCACATACTTGCGCTGCTTCACTTCGATACGAAAGACATCGTTTTCATGTACAAACGATATTCGACGAGAAAATGGGTCGATATCAAGTCGCATATCATGATGGCGAGGCGATACAGAGGCAGATATTGGCAGCGTTTGTGCGGCTTAACAACGAGGCGAAAGCTGCGACGAGTCAGCCTTGATGTGCCCCATTTGAAGTGATGAAAATGGAGGGAAAGAGAAAAGTTGAACACAGGCAAGATCAAATAAGTTGCGATAGTAGCGAACACATCTGGAATGCATGTTTTTGGCAGCGCCTTGTGATGGCGAGGCTTGCCATTGCCGCCGAGATTACGAAGAGAATAGCAATCTAGGGGCTGGGAAGCCTAAACTGGCCAAAGATATCCGACAAAGAGACAGGCAGACCGGCACTCAATATCACCTACAACAGGCCCGAACGATCGTTCAAACGAAGGCCGAAAAGGCCTGGCAAGGTTCACATGGATATCGCCAAATAGGCCGTCACATTGTTGGAATTTGGAAAGGAGAGATGTAAAAGATAAGGCAATTCGAGGTCTCTACAATAGACGTCGGGACTTGAGGATATAAGCGAGACCTGATGTGTATCGTAAAATCGCACGGAGAAGAGACAAGGGGAAAGGGCGAAAAAAAGAAACGAGGTTGTTTGTTGCGGACCACCTAAAAAGTCGCGCCAATCGGACACAGATGTACCTACTAGGTCGTATATAAGACTTATTGGGTGTAGTTCGCTGCAAGATGTACCCCTGTCGGTACCTGCAAGTGACGGTACATCCTTTAGCGTCGCTCCGCCAGTTTTTTAGCCTTTTTTTACTCTGCTTCTCCTTCTTTTCCCTTCTTTCCTCTTTTGCCCTATTGCTGGCTTTTGCTGGAACGTCTGGCCGTTCCTTCCCCCTTCGCCACGAATAGGCGGCTATGCCCCGTTCGCGCCGCGCATCTCCCATTCACCTTCAGACCTCACTCTTTTCTTCCATACGAGAACGAGTGGCGCACATATGTACTATTTGTCCTTCGTACTGTATGATGTATGTCCATCAATTGATGGACCGTCACTTTGGCCACCAGGGCGCAGGTTCAAGAGCCAAGTTCAGTCAGGGCTTTGAGCCCGTTGAGGTCGCTCGTCGTTGGTCGCTATGTACTTTGGTGTCGTTCGTTCTTTCCGCCGCCCGCACACACGCGCGTGCGCACACACCAGGCCCAGCCTGGGACGGGGTACTGGGACTGCCCCCCTTCCAAAAAAGGACGAGTCCACCATTCGACGACGAGACGACCGCCCACCTCCTTCCTCAAATTCGACCTCCCGGGTGCCTTCCTCATCAGCCATCGATTAGACGCCTCGCCGACTTGATTTTGAAGTTTTCGAGCATCTCCAGTATTTGGGAGAAATGGCACTTGTGGTCAATTGTCGGGATGGTTCCATGCGATAGGCTCCCCGTCGCCGCATGAGACCGGCTCGCCCGTTTGTGTGTGATATGACTGACGGCCATCGCCAGACCAAGGAACAAGGCCCACTCTGATCTGTCTCGCTCGGCTCTTCTGCCTCTTCCTCTTTCCTCTTTCTCACTTTCAAGCTCGCCTGTGTGTCTCGTTCCTTCCCATTTCGCACTTCGCATCCCCATCGTCCCTTCCTCTTTCCCATCATCTAAGGTTTTTCTTTCTAGAGACCTCTCGTACCTCGTGCGTTCTTTCCTGTTCTGAGGTTCCTGCGTATTGACGCTCGTCGTCCAAGAAAAGGCACCCAACACACCACAGGTCGTCGAAGGTCCGTCGTGCCTTCCCTGTCTATGCACCATCTCGCATATCCACACCCCCCCCCCCCCAAGTCCCTGCCCAAAACCCCTCCCAGAGCTCCCAGAAAAAACTCCCAGGCCCCCCCGGCCCACGACCCGTCTCGGCCTCTCATTTCCACTTTCCCAATTATATCATCCGCGCACGCCCATTGTCTCTTTTATTTCACGACCATCGCTTTCTATGTGCGCCCTTTCTTCTCTCTTTCTCTGATCTTTGCTGCCCTTCGGCAAATCGAGAAGGGGCGACTGACAGGTGCTCGCACTTGTTATCTGTCTCGTCATGTGCGCCTTCCCGAAATATCGTAATATCACATCGTAGGCACCTCGTTCCTGCCCTGTTTGAGCGTTCGTGCACCTTTGTATCATCGTACCTTCCCTCTGTAGCCGCATGCCGTAATTAGTTTTCCTGGCCGTCTTGGGTGTCTTTGTATCCTAATCTGCCCTCTCCTTTCTCAACCATCGCCATCTGCCTCACTTTTTCACACTTTGCATTTCACGTCCAAATCCACCTCGCCCTGTCAACAACGCACCCCTTTGCACGTCTCCCTCCCGGGACACATTCCACGCATTCCATCAGCCAGCCCGGCCTGTGCACCACCAATGATGACTCTCGTGTCCTCCTCCAGTCGGCCATTTCAGCATCTCCATCTTTCGCCACCTCGACCTTCTCCATAAACGACACAAATCCCAGACAACACAACGTCCAGATGTGCACGGGTCTACCTCGCCAAATAGCCAAAGCAAGCTCACTCGCGATTCATCATTCAAAGTCGTGTCGCCTGGTCGTACTCACCCACAGCAATTGCCCTTTCGTGGTGCCAAGCCCACACCCCAAAAAACCCCAAGGAAAGGAAAAAGGGAAACGGGTGGAAACCCGTGCTAGCTGGAAAATAAAGAAAGGGAAGAAAGAGAAGGTGTTTACGGCATAGAGAAGGCAGAACTCGGCGCTCAACGTCTTCTTTCGCCTCTCGTGGACATCTCTCCACGTCTTTCGTCCGCATTCTCTTTTCCCAACTCTCTTTCCCCTTTTTTTTCTCGCCGTTACGGTTCACACCTTACGCTGTCCGGCCTCTTGACGTTTCGCCTGCTTGACGTCCGTCACCTAACGTACGTCAACTAGTCTTTCGCTCGTCGTCTCTTTGGCTCTCTTTGGCTCTCTTTGCGTCGTTTTCGCCCTCGCCCACATATGCCCTTTTTCTATAACCTTACACACGCCCCTTCCGTGCCTGTTGCCACCATTTTCCCGCAAGCCCGCTTTCCTCGCGTCGTCTGCAACGACGTCCACATAACTCCATACCCTGCTCGACACGCCTGCCACTCCCGTCTTACTGGCCGGGAACTGTTGGCCTTCTTAGTCGCCCTTTTTGGTCCCCTTGGAGCCTTTCACTCTCTTCCTACTGCGTTCCTGTCCTGTTGCTTGTACGAAGTCTTCCTGTCCTGTTCAACCTTGTTCTTATTGTCATAATTTCTTATTCTCTCTTATTCTCATTCTCCATTCTTTCCCTTCTCTCTCTTCTTTCTTCTCACCTCACTCACCACACCGCAACGCCTCGCTCGCCCTGTTGCGTCCGCACGGTGTTTTGTCGTTTCTATTTCGACCCGCCCATCGTCTTCGACGACCTTACCTCGCTAATTTCGTTCCGTCCCTTCTTGCCTCTTTCTTTCCCAATTTCTTTCCATCTTTCACCTCTCCCATCCTTTTCTCCCATCAACAACACAACACAACAAATCGAACCAGCCACCACCACCACCACCAACCAACGGCTACCCATTTCTTACTCACGTCAAGGGCCATCCACGTCACGCAGATCCCAACGTGATGCATTTCTCGCCCACGACGACGTTTTGTTAGATTTGCCGGTTTGTTGCATTTGGTACACCGTCCGGTGGCTGCACTTTATTTGTTGCTTTCTCCTTCTCCCTCCCTCTCTCTCTCTCTCTCTCTCTCTCTCTCTCTGTTTCCTTCTTCTAGTGCCTTGCACATGGACCTTCACTGCTAGTCACCTCCCTCCCTTTTCCTCCCTCACCTCCGTGCGTTCTAGTAGTGACGGCCCGTCGCACGTTCACTTCCTCTTTTTACCGCCCTTCCTACTTCTTTCTCTCTTTTCCCTTCTCGTCCAACCCCATTCTCCGATTTTGACTTCCACCACAACAAACCTCTACACGGCGCCATCGCCAACCACAACCAAGCCGTCATGGCGCCCCTCAAGTCATCACAAGCCAGTAGTGGCAGTGCAGGAGCTGCTGAGGGCTCATCGTCTTCAGCTGCCGCGTCCACCACCGCATCCTCCGCCGCTGCCGCCACCGGCTCGGCCAGATCAGCACTGCCATCCTCTTCCAAATCATCCTCGCCCAAACCCCAGTCCTCTACAAACTCTTCCTCACACAAACTGCCCGCCTCCTTACAATCTGCCTCCCACTCCTCCGTGTTGCCCAGGATGTCGGATCCCACACCACCACCATCAAGTAGCGCCCGCGCGCGTCGCTCACCTTCACCGGTCGTCGCAGCTACGTCGTCGTCGTCAACAACAAAACGTCCATCACGAGATAGTATCAACGGCGACTCCAGCATTGGCGCGTCCGCAACGAATGGCGATGCAGCATCCCACTACGGCACACGGTCGCGCAACCGTACCGGCGGTGCGCGTCCCAACTACGCCGAGGACAAGGACACGGACATGTTTGAGATGTACCCAGAGCGACGCGACGATGAGCAGCCCACCAGCAAGAAGTCCGAGACATCATCGTCGACGCGCAACAAAGCGGCCAACACATCGTCCGGATCAGCAGCAAACGGCGCATCATCATCCACCTCGCTTCTAGATAGGGAGCCTCTTCGCCGACCAACGGCCACAATGGTAGCTCTGAACGCGAGCGCGAGCGTGAACGCGAACGGATACGCAAGCCATTACCGTCGTCGTCGGCAAACGCGTCGGATAGCGGCGCCGCCGGCAGCAACGGCACCAGCAAAGACCATAAAGACCAGAACGGCGCCGGTCACGGAAGCAAGTCGTCGTCTTCGTCACACCTGCATCACAAGGACAAGGACTTGTCCAACGCAGCGACCACCAACGGTACCAGCAGTCAATCGCATTCGTCTTCTTCCAACCCGCGCAAGCGCAAGGCAGCAACCGCATCTGTCAGCGACAAGGCCAGTCCCAGCAGCAATGGTGGCGGCAGCAGTTCGGCGCACGGCTCGTCCACGCCACTGCTCAACATCTCGCTGAAGAAGAATGGTGCTGCAGCAGCCGCTGCCGCTGCCGCTGCCGCCGCCGCATCCTCGTCCGCGCATAACGACGGCACCCAGGGCTACGGCAATACGAATCTAATGACTTTCGAAAAGCACGGTGCCAAGCCAACCAAGGACGGTAACCTGGTGGCCGACGACGGTACAGTGCTGAGTGTGAACGGTAAGAACTGCACGGCCCGTGATCTTGCTCTTTTTTTTCGCGCCCATCATTCTAACCCTGTCAGACCACGTATACCTGGTATGCGAACCGCCCGGCGAACCCTACTATCTGGGCCGGGTCATGGAATTCCTGCATCCCAAGAACAACACTTCTCTACCGATCGATGCGCTGCGCGTCAACTGGTACTACCGCCCTAGGGACATTGGCCGGAAAGCCATGGACACGCGCAACATTTTCGCCACCATGCACTCTGACATTTCGCCCTTGACGGCGCTTCGCGGCAAATGCACCATCAAGCACAAGGCCGAAATCGATAGCCTGGATTTGTACCGCAGAGAGCCTAACAGTTTCTGGTTCGAAAAGCTCTACGATCGCTACATCCAGAAGAACTACGAAGTCATCCCGACCTTCCAGATCGTCAATGTGCCCGACCGCGTCAAAAAGGTGCTCCACGAGCGCTGGCGCTACATCTTGATTGAGCAGGGGCGTGGAAAGGATCTCACGGCTGCAGCAAAGCAGTGCAAGCGTTGCAGCGGCTTTTGTGCAAAGTAAGAGCGCCTTCTCATCATCTCTCACTGTTTCCCTCGTCCTATTCCCATTTGGGTGCTTTTGGGTTTTGGCGGTTTTTTCTTCGTCTTGCGCATGAAATCACACCCGGCCCCCATTTTCTCATGTCCCCCCATTCCTGACGTCTCGTTCTGCCCCTTCCACTTCCTTGTGCTGTCCTTTCGCTTTTCCCTTCCTTCGGGCTCTCTCCTATTGGGTTCCCATATTTTTCTCGCCCTTCTCTTACCTTTTAATTGCTTTTCTGTTTTATCGCCTATTTTAATGCACGCGCCCCACATTCTATTTCCCGATATGGCTAGATCGCCATATGACGCGAATAAGGCGCTAACGATATCCACTTTTTAGCAACAACTCCGTTGACTGTGCTGTTTGCACAAAGACCTACCACATGAGCTGTGTACGCCCACCCCTGCTGAAGAAGCCGTCGCGCGGTTTCGCATGGTCCTGCGCTGCCTGTAGTCGCGCCCAGGAGCGCCTGTTGGAGGCACGCCACACGCCGAATGTCATTGACGGTCGTACACCCGATGCGGCTGCCGCAGCAGCAGCTGCCGCTGCCGATGAAGATGAGATGCTCGACGACGACGACGATGAGGCCGGTGGAGATACGGGTCGCACCAGCCCCGACCAGGATGAGGATGCGCACCCGCCAGCAACAGCCGAGCAGCAGTACCAGGCGAGTCTGTGGCCGTACCGATACCTTGGTATTCACTGCAAGGTCGAGGATGCCCTGGACTACGACGATCGTATTTACCCACGTGCTGCGACCCGTGTTGGCCCGCGTCATCAGGCGGTTATCCTTCCCTGGCCTGGCCGGCCGGTGGAATATGTGATGCCTCCCGATATCAAGAAGGCCACACGTCGCGAAGCCCGGCAGAACAAAGAAGCCCTTGCTGCGTACGAGCGTGAGCGTGAGAGTCGCCCCAAGTGGATCCAGGATACGCCTGCTGGCTACATAGAGCGTGGCCAGGACTATGAGGACGGTGACGAGCGCAGCACGGCCTACCTGCTGTACAAGTCACCCAATGCGCCACCATGCGTGCCCCTGCCCAAAAAGGCCGCTCCTGGCGCCGCAGCTGCAGCCATTGCTGGTGCTGATGCCGACTCCAAGATGGATATCGATCCGCCCGAGACCAAGGATGCCAAGAACAAGACGACTCCCAACATTACGGACGAGGAAATCGACAAGTACATGGACAAGGCGGTCGCCAAGGCCACAAAGCTCGGTGTCCCGGAGCGTTCGACGAACCTGCACGATGTGGCTGCGGATCTGCTCTTCCACAACAACTTTAACACAGACAAGGCGTTGAAAGAGCTGGACCGCAAGAAGCCGAATGAGTTTATGGAGCCCATTCTCAATGCCACCGAGTACAAGCGATTCGAGGAGGCAGTCACCAAGTTTGGCTCCGAGCTCCATCTCGTGACGCGCCACGTCAAGTCGGTCTTTTACGGCGACATTGTGCGGTTCTACTACGCATGGAAGAAGAGCGAGCGCGGCAAAATTATTTGGGGCAACAATGCCAGCCGCAAGGGCAAGAAGGAGGCCAAGGAGGCCAAGAAAGCCGAAGCCGCGGCCGCGAATAAGATTCAGGACGACGTGGCTGACGACATTGACGACTCCGCCTTCGATACCGACAAGGCCGTTGTTCTCAAGCGCCAGTTCCAGTGCAAGTTCTGTAACACCAAGACTTCCCGGCAATGGCGCCGTGCCCCGCAGCTGTACCGACGGGTGTTTTGGCCGAGTCGCTTGGTGGAGGCAGTGGCCGCAGCTCGAACCGCGATCGCAATCAGAATCAGAATACCCAGCAGTTTGTGGCTGCGCTGTGCCGGCGGTGTTCCGAGCTCTGGCGCCGCTATGCCGTGCAGTGGGAGGATGTCGAGGCTCTGATGGCCAAGGTCACCAACGCGGGCGGCCGTCTGGTGAAGCGCAAGCTGGACGAAGAACTTATGAAGGAAATTGCCGCGGCCGAAGACATGATTAACCGCACCGAAGCCAACTTCAGCGCCCACCAGCAGTCGTCCTCGGAGCCCCCACGCAAGCGACTCAAGGGCCAGAACGGCGCCGCCGCCGACAAGGACGCCGACTACAACGCATCCGACTCCGCCTCGAGCTCGACGCACCCGGCACCCTCGTCTTCCAACAGCAGACGGCGCGATCGCGAAAAGGCCAATGCCGAACGAGCAGCAGCCGAGCGGGACCGTTCGGCCACAGCAGAGCGTGCTCCTGGTGGTGGTCGGGCCAGCAACGGATCGACCCCCGCCGCAGGTGCTCGCGCCACTCCCAATGCGAGCTCGCGCGCCATGGCCGAGCTGCTGCCCGAGCCCAAGAAGCTGCCCTGTGCTGTGTGCCTGAAGATGGACCTGCCGACCGAGGACCAGCGTGTGGTATGCCGCGACTGCCGCCTGACTGTGCACAAGAGCTGCTACGGCGTCCTCAACAACCACAATCCGCTCAAGTGGCTCTGCGACACGTGCACCAACGACCGCAACCCGCACATGTCAATCGACTACAACTGTGTGCTCTGCCCCGTCGAACACAGCAAGCCTCCCGCCGCTGCACAGACATCGTCGTCCTCACACAGCAAGCGATCCGACGCCCAGGGCCGGGAGCGCGACCGCGTCGAGCGTGAGCAGGCCAAGAAGGCCGACGAGTACTACCGAAAACGCCAGGAGGAGCTCAACAAGCCTGTCAATCCGCGCGAGGCGCTCAAGCGGACGGCCGACAACAACTGGGTCCACGTCACTTGCGCTGTGTGGACGCCCGAGATCAAGTTTGGCAGAGCGCGCGCGCTCGAGCCAGCGGAAGGTGTTGCCTCTGTCCCGCGTTCTCGTATGACGAGACGTGCAAGATCTGCAAGACCAAGTCGACCGGCGCGTGCGTTTCCTGCAAGCAGTGCCACGCACAGTTCCACGTCCAGTGTGCCCACCAGGCCGGCTACATTTTTGGCTTTGATCTCACCCCCGTTAAAGGCTCGCGCCGTGACCAAGCCAACATTGTCTCCATCAACGGCGTCAATGGCCAGCTGGTGCCGGCGATCTGGTGCCGCGACCACATCCCACTCAAGAGCTCAGCCTACCTGCCGCACGAGAAGATTGACGAGTCCCTGGACGTGACGGGTCTCCAGTTCTACGTCGAGAACTACAAGCAGGCCGACTTGGCCCTGACGGGCTGTGCGCGCAAAGCCAACCTGCTGTCGCTGGCGTCCAAGATGACGGGCTCGTTGGTGTCTGGTGCCAACCAGATTGCCGGCCGAAGCTCGTCGCCCGACCAGAACACGGCGCCCACCAGCAACGGCAGCAACAGTGGCCGCCAGGGCTCGGTATACCTCAACGGCGACTTTGGCGGCAAGCTCCTGGCTGGGGCGAAAAAAGGCAGTCAAGGAAAATAAGATTTGTCTGACCTGCGGCAGCGACGTCAGTCCCAAGTGGTATGCCATTGACAAGTCGCAAGAGCGCGAACTGGCCAATGGATTTTACGGGAAGATGGGCGAGGAGGCGCAAAAATTTGTTGCGCAGCGCAACTATCAGTGCCACAAGTGCAAGAAGACGGGCCGCAAGCCCTCGCCGCACAGCCACGACCGCGAGATGCACGACCGTGAGATGCACGACCGCGCCGTGCACGGCCTTGAGCACGTCCACCGCGAGCAGGAGCGCTCTCAGGAGCACGAGCTCGCCCGTGGTCTGGTCACTGAGTTCACTAACCGCCCGCACGACAGCCACGCACATCCGCAGGCGTCGCCTCACAGCAGCCAGGCACAGCACCACCATCGCAGTGGCAGCAGCCAGGGCCACGTCCCACACAGCGTGGCTGGCACTCCGAGCCAATCTCGTGGCCCCGAGCACCGCCCCGTCGTTAAGAGAGAGGAGGAGCCGTACGCCACCGATGACATGCAACGCCTGGCACCGCGCTACCCACCGGAGTCCTCCGACCCGTCTCGTGCTCCGCCTTCGCAGAGCCAGCTCCAGCAGGGGCCGCCTCTGATGTCGTCTCAACAGCAGCAACAGCAGCAGCAGCAGCCGCTCCCACCCCCTTGGCGCAGCCGTCAACCCCCTCGCAGCTGCAGCCGCCTCGTGCCCAGTCGTCGCACCACCATCACATCCTGCACTCTGTCGACCACTCGCGCTCCGAACCCCCACGCCAGTCGCCGTACTCGCACTCGCACTCGCACTCACACTCGCAGCAACTGCCTGCTTCGTCGCACCCTCCGTCGAGCAGCGGTGGTCTGCCTTCGGGCCTAGGATCGTCCCGGTCGCCGCCTGACATGTCGCAGCGATACTGGTCATCGAGCATGGGCCCGTCGGGTGCCGCTCCGCCGCCGCCGCCGCCTCTGCCTCACCAGGCGCCGCCGCCGCTCACGTCAATGCGTCCTACGTCGTCTCGTGGCACTCCGTCGCCTCACACAATGCACTCGGCTCCGCACTACTCGCCGCACTCGATGCCGGTGCCGCCTCGGTCGTCTGTTCCACAGCAGCAGCAGCAGCAAGCCCCGCCACCGCCGCCAGTTCACTCGTACCACGGCCCGTCGCCATCGTCGTCGGCCTACTCTGACTGGCGGCGCCCGCCCCCATCCTCGCAAGGACCGCCACCTCCGCCGCCGCCCGCGTCGCGTCGTGAGCCACCCCTGCACCACTCGAGCTCAACCAGCAGCTTCACGCACAACCACTTGCGCCCACCTCCCCTCAACGGTATGCAGAACGGGAGCAGTGGGAGTAGCGGCTACATGAGCCAGGGCAGCAGCATGATGAGCGGTGGTGGTCGCCCGCCGTCACCGCCTCGCCGCTCCATGGGCGGACCGCCGCCGCCACTGTCGTCGCACGAGCGCAGCAGCCGCGACCCCTACGCGCACAGCTATGGTGCCACAGCAGCCATGCGCCGTACGGCACATCGCAGCACTCGTCCCAGCAGCACTCGCCGCACCACCCCTTCGCGCAGATGCTGCATCCGCAACGGTCGTCCGCCGCATCCTCATCGGCAGGCTCGTCGTCGTTTGCCAATGTGGCGCTCAACGCGAACAATGTGACACGCGAGGACTTTACGCTGCGTGGTCCGTCGCCGAGCAACCCGCCGCCGCGTCCGAGCGAGCCACGCAACGCCAGCTCTGCCAGCTCGAACCCGTCGCTGCGGAATTTGTTGTCGTAGGACAGCGGTGGTGTTGAGTGTCTTGTGAGACACTTGTCTTGTTACCTTAATTGATGTACTTTTATCTTCTTGTTGTTTTTATCTACTTTTCTTTTTTGAGCTTTGGTTTTTACTTGGGCGTGCGCTGTTTTTTGTGTTGTCGCTTCTCGATTTTGGAGACGTCAGTATTGTTCTGTCTACTGAGCATTGTTCTTGTCTTTGTCTTTGTCCGTCTCCATTCTTGCATTTTCATATACCATTTTCCGGTAAAAAAAACTTGGCTGGAGATGTCTTTTTTGTTTTCTTCTGCAAGGATGCAAGGGTGCAACGGGAGCAAAGGGAAACTGAGAAAAGAAAGGAAACGGGTGTTCACAAGCTGTGTCAAGGTCCTATAGGAAAGGTTTTGTTTCTAGCAGGAGAGGCGTTATATTGCAATCGATCAGTTTCACCACACTTTGGAGCCCTCATCAATCGTGCACTGTATGTCAATCATGACTCGTTCTTTCCTATCATCCTATCCTGTCATCTGTCATCCTTTCTGCTACGCCTACTCGTCTACTCCTCAATCGTGCCCTTCTTCATCCGTGTCGGCGCCTCCTCGCCAATGTCCTCGTTCCACAGATCCGGACTCTGCGCAATGAAGTCCGTCATCAGCTTCTTGCACCGCGGGTCGTTGAGCACCACCACCTCGACGCCCCGCTGCTTCAGGTACGCCTCGCCGCCCAGGAACGTGTCGTTTTCGCCAATCACGACACGCGACACGCCGTACAACAAGCACGCACCCGTGCACATGTCGCAGGGCGAGAGAGTGGTGTACATGGTCGACCCTTGTAGGCCGAGGCCGGCCGCCGACCGCTGTTGAACAGCGCGCTGGTCTCGCCGTGGTGAATGGCCGAGCCGCTCTGGGCGCGCAGGTTGCGGCCGCTGCCCATGAGCTGGCCGTCGGCCGAGACGAGGGCGGCGCCAATCTGCAACGTGCCCGGGCGGTTAGTACATACAAAATACAACAAGGAATATACAAAGAATAAGAAAGAAGCAAAAAAAAAAAGAAAAGAAGAAAAAAAAGCAAAGCGTGGTATGGCCGCCTTCGGCAGACCGTGACCTACAGGCACACCACCCTCCTCAAACCCCTTCTTGGCCTCCTCGTAGGCAACCTCGAAAGCCTCCTTGTCAGACAGCGTGGCCATTGTGTCGTGTGGTGGGTGTGGATGTCGATGAGACGAGTGTAGTGTTGGAGACTTGGTCCGTTCGTTGTTTGTTGTGAGACGGCGGCGAACCCCGCGAATATATAAAAGTGCGGAGGAGTGGGAGGAGGTGATAAGAGCTGAAAAAAAGATAGAGAGACAGAGGCTGTGAGAATAGCCGCTTTCGCCCAGCAAAGGGTTTTGAGATAGTGTCACTTAGCTTCTCTCTCTTACGTCTTAGAGTCACTATGTGAAAAGAAAGGTTGGATAACCGCACAGCATCGTTTCTTTGATAACCCACTGACAACCTCCAATTGGTGGAGATCGTAGGGGGAGAAAAAAAAAACAGTGGGTGTTTCGAGGCTAGGAGTTGGAGATGCGTATTCTTCGGCGAATAATTGCACGCATTGTCTCGACCGAATATCATGAAGGATAAAAATGCACATTGCTTCCGACAGCATTTTGAATGGTTCTTCTTCAGTAAATACTACAGCAGAATTTATGAAGTTATGTGAGTCTTGCTCATGTTGAAGGGTGCTCTTCTGTCAGCGCATCAAAGAGTCTCAACAACCGCTGTATCCGCCACTGAGTCGTCCCACTTTTTAAGCGTTCTTTGTGTTCAGCACATGGGAAGAAAGTCGGAATGCTTTATGTTTCTCTTCCTTTTCTTTATGAAACCTTGCCCTGTAGCACATGAAGTAGCGGTAATCAAGATGGCATTTGAATTTCACTGTCAAATTACTCCAGCTTGACGGGGTGAAGTTTGTATTGACGTGGGATTGATGGACTCTTGTCCTCTGGGCTAAAAGTGCTGCCAGAAACACTATTATTTCCTAAAAGGGTAAAAAAGCACGACGCATTTTTCTCGCCAACTTCCGACAACACACAAACTTCGCCAGCTAGAGTTGGTTTTCGAGAAGTGATACCGCTATTTTGTTGCTCTCTCTCGGGAAATTTCTCTTTGAGTTTTGGGTTTCCCTTCTTCTTTCTTCTTTCTTTAATTCTTTTTTTCTTTCTTTATTTCTTTTTTTCTTTCTTTACTTCTTTCTTTATTTCTTTCTTATTTTCTTGTCTTCTTTTTTTTCTTGTCTTCTTTTCTTCTTTTTCTTCAATTGCAGATCCAAATCAGCATTCGCCTGCACTTGTTTCCTAAAACAAAAAGCAGTTAGAAGCAAAGTTGAAACAAAAGTATATAGAGCCTCTTATTCAATGTGCTCTCCTAATTGTTAAGATGTAGCATGCCTATCACCACGTCCAACAGGGGACAAACAACAGTGTAGGCTAGTTACAGTTCCTTTAGCCAAAGACAGTCATCGTAAGGTCGGCCACAGACCCAAGATGGCGCCGTAAATCAACAAATATTGGTCGTAATTTGGCACTGTAAGAACTGTCCGCTACCTGCCGGACCTGACAGCCGATGATGTGGCCGAGACTGGGCGACTGTATCCCGAGACGGGCAATGCGGAAGACAGAAGATGGCAACACCACTGCCTACATGGCCTACACATCCGGCAACCCATTTGGCCACGCTGGACTTGTTTACCGGACGTGACACTCGCCTGCCCAGCGTACTTTTGAACGGAGCTGACCGGCAATTCCATCGAGAGTTGGCTCGCCGAGTACTCCATTTCCCCGGCCAAACATGCCGGCGACTGTGTTAAGATGAATATATCAAAATTGAACCAGCTTTGTAGTATGAGAGTATCTCTAGCATCTAATCTAAAACTGGCAACAACACAACCAACTCAAGAGGATGAGAAGCCAGCAAGAAGCCAACCAGCAAAGGCAACCACATCTATGGACTTACAAAGGCGAAAAGCAGTGCTCAAAAAAAAACCCCATCAAACCAACAGCGCCCTTGTTCCCTCTAATCAATCGTGTCGTCCCGTAGACGGAACAGCTGCGTCAACACCTCGTCCGTCCGCGCCCGAATCGCATTGTGGTACATGCCGTTCGTCTCGTACACCTTGATGTTGCCAATCTTGCTCGCCGTCTCCTTTGCCAACCCATAGTCGACGTACAGGTCGTCAATGTAGGTGGCCGCATACACCGGCACGCGGTTTCGGGCGAGCTGCTCCTCGTCGTACAGCTCCTCCCACTCGTCGTAGGCCGCCAGCAGCTCGGCCGCCGCCTTCATCTCAATGAGCTCCGGGTACGTGTCGAACATGAAGGGGTAAATCATCTCGCTGCTCAGAAAGATGGAGTTGCCAATCTCGTGCCGCTCGGGCGCGTGCGGCGGCGGTGCCTCGGGGGCCACAACGTCGTCGGCCAGCCAGCTGAACTGCGGGAACTCGTGCGTCTCGCCTTCCTGGACAAGAGACCCCTCACCGACTCGCTGGGCTGCCCATTTCGAGGCCACCCCCTTTTTGAAACAGTAAATCTGCTCGTGCAGCAGCCCGTAGATGGGCATCACGTCCAGCGGAAGAACTGCTCGACCAGCACGAGCGTCGGTCGTGTCAGAATCCCGACTCGCTCAATGTCGTGCCGCATTCTCAGCAGAATTGTGTGCGTCGCGTCCAGCCCGCCGTGAAAGCCAAACATGTACCCAAACGTCAGCACCCGCTTGAAAGTCAGGTATCCGCCGCCCGGTAGCGACAAACGGTGGTCCGGCTGGCTGTATAGGTGCTGCGAGATGGTCAGGAGGGCATCGGCATCCTCGGGGTACTTGTTGAAATACGCCCGGTTGCGCTCCACGGCTTTGCGGTACGTCGCCCGGTACACCACCTCGGGCGTCTTGCCCACGGGCGCCATCCCGCCCGTCATAAACACCTCCCGCAGTCCCTCGCTGTAAAAGGATAGGTATGTCAGGCTCACAAACCCGCCAAACGACTGACCCAGAAGTGACCACCGTTTCTTGGCGGCCGGCTGGTCTTCCGTCAAACACCGGCGCACCGCTTCCAGGTCGCGCACGATATTGTCGGCCCGGAACTTGCGCAGGTACGCCGCCTGTGCCTCCGGCCCGCCACGCCGCTTCAGCGTCTCGGCACAGATCGCCGAACTCATGCCCGTGCCGCGGTAGTCGAGAAACAACAACTGGTACCCGCGCGACAGCATCGTCCGCGAGAACCCGTAATCGTGTGGCTCGCGGTTGCCCGCGCCAGGACCGCCCTCCAAGTACACGAGCCATGGCTTCGTGCACAGATCCCGTAGCTCCTGGACGCTGGCCTTGTGCTCATCGTACTCCTTGTACGCTTTCCGGGGTTTGCTGCTGCTCTGACCACCACCAACACCACCAATCGCCGAGCCAATGCTACCGAGGGCGGGCGAGGGCGGGCTGTGGCTCCCTTCGCTAAAGGGAAACGTCGGGATGATGGGCCGCTCGTACCGAAAGGCAGCGCGCGCAAACAGCCGCAGCTTCTCGCCGTGCGGGTCGCTGTAGTCGAGCGGCACGTCAAAGTAGATTTCGGCCACGAGGAGCTGCGAGGGCAGGCGGTGGACCCGACTGCTCACGATGACGGCCGGGTCTGGCTGGATCACCCGCCGCAGCGCCTGAGCAGCGGCTGCCCGGATTGACATGGTTGTCGCTTGGAATCCGTTGGTGGGCTCGGCAGGTGGGCTGTCTGTCGCACCGGCTGACTTGTGGCGTGATCGGGAAGGCGGGGGTGACTTTGAGCAAAGGACAGGCGAGGCCAAGGCCGAGAGTTGCGAGCGCCGATGGTGAGTGAATCTGGGAGCAGGCTGGTAGGCTGGAGACGGCTGGGCTGAGGTGGAGCTGAGTCAAGGCTGGTTGAATAGTGAATGGCCAAGCGTCGACGGTCAGGGCCAAGGCTAATGGACAGCGCGGAACTCGAAAGGCCGGTGGCTCAGATCTGAATAGTATGTCTGCGGTTTAGGACAAAACGAGTGTCGAGGCTATTCAAGCCAGAGCAAAGTGTTTCGCTGTTTAACTGTCGTTCTCTTGGTCTCTTCGAAAAGAGCTATTTTCCGACTCCTCTGACTGCAGTGTTGGGTGTTGATGCAGGTTGGGCTGCAGCTGGCCACGCTCCAATTAGCTCGGCTCAACGCGATGTCGGCGGGGTTGCTGGCGTTCGCGACGTAGCCCACGGTTGGAGGAGTCGAGAGAAGAGTCGAGAGAAGCGTCGGTGATTCCAAAAGTGTCAAAAGAGGACTACGATATTTTGGCTTGTGTACATTTTGGCGAATTATTCTACTCTTTCCTTTTCTATCTTACGAACCTGGCCACTGGGCACAAGCTCCCAAGCTCCGAATCTGGAAGGCGTTGAAGAGGGGAAGGCACATCCCGCTGTTAATACCTCGATTTGGCAGGCGACGCTACATACGTCAGTACTGAGTAGTTACTTGGACCGACGCCATGCGGGCTGTGCTGCGTGGGGAAGGCGCGAACGAGTAGGCTTGCTCCTCACTCGCACGACGCGATAAGATAAGCGCATTTACGGCGTAAAGTCGGAAGGAGTGAACGAGTGAAGAAGAAGAAGGGAAAGAACGAGTGGCCCGTGGGACGACGCCTGTGGAATTCTCCCTATGCGGCAACAACGAAAATAGGCCGACCTAGGCCTAGCCAGTACCTAAACAGCACCGGAAAGAGGGGCGGTACGCGGACTTTATTGCTCCGCGTTAGCAGTCCAACAGCGCATTATTAATCGAGTTTGGGGGACTTTTGGCCTGGGCCACTGTCGGGTCGTTTGGTCGCTCTTTCCCACCGATCACGCTTCGCCCCTGCCCTCCCCTTTCTGCCCATTCTACGCGCGTGCCTGCCCTTTCGGAAGCCTTTGTCTTCTCCGTCATTTTGCATCATCTCCCATCTTCTCCTCCTCTCCCATTTTTCGTCCTTCCAACTATCGCCATCTCCCTTTCTCACCATCTCGTCGACTTCACTTTTCCTCGTTGATTCACATCGCCTTTCGTATCGCCCGATCGTATCCGTATTAGATCATCGATCTGGCTCGCGCGTCACGCTTCACCGCTCTCCTCATTTCGGCGTATCTCCACCTTTACGCAGAAATTTTCAACTATTTCTACCGTCTCCATTTCGACCGCCTCCCTCTCTCTCTTCGACCCATTCTCTTCTCTCTCTTCTCTCTAACCATTGACGCCGCCTATCAATGGGATGAGCCGTCAAGGCGACACCCAGACTCTAGTCGAGTCGTTTTGCACCCTCGCAGATGAGGTGCAAAGCCTGATTGACCGCAAGACCATTCTCGAGCACAAGCTGCGGTTTGCCGCCGAGCAGGTGAGTTTTCGACGCCCATACACTCTTAGCATTGCTCTCCTTTCCGTTCTTACGCCTCCCTTTTCCCGTTTCTATATGATGAGAAGTTATTAGCTCTAGATCTTGAATTGCTTCGGCGGTCACGATAGACAAACTTTACCACTTTCTGAAAGAGACATTCACCCATTCACTTTTTCACCTTGTCCATCACGCATCTTCACACACACACACACACACACACACACACACAACGTGCTAACGCAAGCCAACGCTTTGCAGTACCAGCAGCTCGCCGACAAGTATGCTCCCACCGCCGCCGAGGTCGCCGACACGCTCGCCAACCTGCAAGTCCCGCCCGACCACCACCACAACAGCAAACTCGCCAGCCCCAGCACGCATGTCCCGCTGCCCAAGCGCGGACAACAGGCCGGCTGCAGCCAGCACCAGATTGCTCTGTTAATCCGGGACGGTCGGCGGGCTGCGCAGCAGCTGTCTGCTGCGTCTCGAACGACCGAGGGGAGCGTTGGCGGTGGCCGCGGCGGTGACGAAGGAAACGACGCCTCGAGCAAGGAAACGTCGTCTGGCACGGCCATTACGTCCATGTCCGTCGTCATGGAGCAGGATTTCACGGTCGAGGGCAAGAAGGGCGTGCTGGACTGCCCGCTCTACGTCTTGAAGCGGCGGCAGCAGCTTCTGCGACAGCAACAGCAGCTCGAGCAAGAAAACCAACAGCTGCACATTACCGGCGGCGGCAGCGGACGGGGCGGTCTGGACATTGACCACGATGGTGCCGACACGGCCGATCTCGTGGCCGCCGCGCCTGCCCCCGTTGGTGGTGTTGGTGGTGTTGGTGATGCACAGTCTGCGAATGGCGGTGGCACAGCCAATGGAGAAGGTGCTGACGGCACGGGGTCACACCCCGCCGAGGATCCCATCTGTGCCGCTTTGGCCGAAGAGAATGCATCCCAGCAGGGTGGCGCCACCTCAAGTGGCGGTGCCGCTCCACGGTGCCCGATCCGCTTCCTCGACCAGCACTCGCCGGAAGAGGTTGCGCACTACGTGGAGACACACAAGCATCAACTGCCGCGCAGCCACGCCATCTGCTTGAAGCGGTACAACAAGAACGAAATGCAGATTCGCAAGATGGACGCCAAGTACGGCAACTTGGTCAACATGATTTCGGGTCTGGGCCAGTTCCACCAACCGATGCTAGCTTCCGCCGAGCCTGGAACGGCTGGTGCTGAAGGTGGTGTTGTTGGCGGAGGTGCTCCCGGTGACGGTGGCGGCGGTGGTGGCTTTTTGGGCGTTGGCGAGCTCGAGGAGCACGAGGTCGACCGGGCTACGCTGCACAAGGACTCGCGTGAGCGTGTCAAGAGGTGGGCGAACGGTGTCTCTGCCAGCACGGGCAGCGAAGACGCCGACGCCGACGCTGGCGGCGAGGACAATGGCAATAGTGGTGGTCACGACAATGGCGTCGACGACGGCGAAGGTGCCGAGACTCGTGGCCGTCGCCGCAGCCTGGAATCCAGTGGCAGTGGAAGTGGCGGTGACGACACAGAGCCCGGGCGGGAGAGTCACTTTGACCGCTCGCTCAAGGAAGTGCGCCTGGGCGAGTCACCCAGCCGGCCCTGGGGCATTGCCGTGCCCATCTCATCGATGCCTCTGGACTCGGCTGCCCAGCCGCCACTGTCGCCGCCAGCTGCGCCTGTCCGTATGCCTAGTCCTGTGCGTGCACCCCGTCCGATGGCCTCGCGTCTTCCTCCGGCTTCGCCGAGCAAAGCCCGGCCGGCCGGCAAGTGCCCCTTCTCAGGCCTAGGCCTCGCACTACCACCCGGTCATGCCCCTGTGGATGAGGAACCGGAGGCAGAAACAGAGGCAGAGCCAGAGCGAGACGAGCGTGAGGAAGAGGCCGTTCAGACGCCCGCCAAGACAACGCCTCGTGTCAGCGACGGACCCGATAAGACGGTCCAGACTGACCGTCCGTTCTCGCCCATGAAGCTTCAGCCGACTCCCCAAGTTGGAGGCCGATCACAATCACCTCCGCAGCAAACGTTCACCCAGCCAGCGTTTGTCAACTTCCCACCGCATACGACTACTGCCGACGGCAAGACTGTTGCCGGCTCTGTCCCGCAAATGGTCTTTACGGGCCCGGTCTTTATCGGCTTTCCGATGGAGCAGGCCGCACAATTCTTGCAAATGTACCACAGCCCCCCAGGGCAGGGACAGGGACGCTAATGGTGTTCATACATCGTTACGAAATGTTCTCTCTCCCCCTACCCCGCCCTCTTGTCATGTTTCTTTATACGATCTCACGTGCAACGATACCTGCCCTTTTTTGGATGTTTGTATGCGTTTTGTATTTCATTTTACCGTTCATACTTAGCGTTGGCGTCTTTGATTTTTTCTTGGGCATTTTCCCTACATTATCTTGTTGATGGCGCGTTTGATTTTTCTTCTTTTTTTTGGCGGGCGTTTATCAACCATGCGGCGGCACCGACTGTTGTTTATTTTTGGGAGTTTCATTACTCAGATTGCATGCTACAATATATTCAATGGAGAGGACCACGTAACGGGTTTTGCTCCTTTTTTCCATCCTGCAACATTGTGCATATCCTTCTACGCGTGCGCTGAGCGGAGTGGCAGATGCAAAACCCACGCTTCTTCATGCGGTATATCGAATTTGTTTCTTGGTTGCCTCTCTATTCCGTAAAAAGATGTCCAGCATTGTTTTTTTTTACAGAAAAAATCTAACGCTGTAATTCAAGTGACATTTGAGAAAAGCAATTATTTTCCTGTTCAAAAGAAACCACGTCCATTCCCGCCACGTCCGCGTCGGCCCTCACACCTTGAGAACCAAAAAATATGACAAAAAAAATAAATTCCATATGGAGCAAGTCGGGATCGAACCGACGACCTTCAGATTGTTTTTTTTTCTTTGACTTGAAGTTTCGACTTCAGTCTGACGCTCTCCCACCTGAGCTATTGCTCCTTCTCTTGTGGAGGAGGTGAATGAAAATAGAAAGGGGGCTCGTGGGTCTATGTACAAAGTACGGAGTAGTTGCGTCAAACTTTGTAGCGGGCTTCACAATGATTGTGGGTCATGGGTCATGGGTCATCCACAAAACACATAGTGGACCGTCGAGGAGAAGGACACAAGTTTTGATGGCGTGGTAACGAGCTTGGACGCTCGTCTATTGCTGTCTACGAAGATGAAGCTGGGTTTTTGTGAAAGAACAAATAAAGGATAGAATCTAAAAGACTGGGAAAATACAAAGATCCAAAACACGTTATGACTCCAGGACGCAAAGAAAAGAGAAGGACAAAAGTGAATGCGTAGATGACAAGAAGAAGCCATGCAAGGACAAAAGAAAAAGACAAAAAGACAAAAAAGACGAAAAGACGAAAAGACGAAAAGACGGAAGGCTACGGCACGGCTGCACAAACGGCCCTCCTACCGCTTCCCTGCCCTTCCACCGGTCTCGCCGTCACTCTCGTCGTGGTAGGACGACTGCCTGCTGTGGTCCTGTGGTCCCTGCTGCTGGCACGGCTGGCACGGCTGGCCGTGTTGTTGTGCGTGTCCTCGTCCACGCCGCCATCGCCGTCGGCAAAGTGGTCCGCCGCCCACAGGGAAATGTCGTCGTCGTCCATGAGCGCGGCGACATCGGCGTCTTCGGGGTCCATGAGCGGGGCGTTGTCGTCGTAGTCGGCCGCCGCATCCGTGTCTGCGTACACGCCGGCCGCGCGCGGCCCCGCGCGGCCCTCTTCTTGCTGCGCCTCCGCCGCCTCCTCCTCGGCAATCTCGGCCGCGCGGGCCATGGTGCGGCGGAAGATGAAGAGACCGACGCCGACACCGACGAGACCAAAGACGGCCATGCTGATGTAGTTGATGGCCTTGGCGCCGGCGGTCATGGTGTCGCCGTCCTCGGCCAACTTCGCCAGACGGCTGCCGATAAAGACGTGCACCAGCAGCTTGGGGCTGGCCATGGCGGTGCTCAGGGCGAAGCTGAGCGGGGTGATGCTGGGGATGGTGGCCAGGAACCCGTTGCTCAGGCTGTAGGGCAGCGGGCAGAAGCGGACGGCGGCCAGCACCCAGAGCCCGTCGTGCCGCAGCACCTGGGACAGGGCGACAAAGCGGTGGTCCGACCCGACGAGACGGTCGACGTAGCGGCTGAGGACGGTGCGGCTGGCCACAAAGGCGGCCAGGCTGCCGACGACGTTGGCCGACGCGGCAATGGGCCAGCCCCAGGGAAAGCCGTAGACCAGACCGGCGAGCGTGCAGGCGGTGCTGTAGCCGATGATGGGCGGGAAGCCCGTGACGAAGACCAGCAGCCAGACCAGGATCCAGCCGCCCTGCAGGTCGTGCCAGCCCTTGGCCATGGGGCCCAGCGCGGCAAAGATGCGGTGGCTGTAGACGAGCATGAGGATGCCGAGCGTGGCGCCGACGGCGCCGAGCGCCAGAAACAGCACCTTGTTCAGGGGCGTCAGGCGAAGGTAAAAGGCGACAATGTGGTTCCCCGAGGCAATGGCCCAGCGCCCGAGCGCGCCGGCCGTCGACGAGGCCGAGGCCACAGCGCCGCGGAACCCGCCAGGGCCACGACGGCGGCGGGCGCCGCCACTTCTGGAGAAGGAGGCTCGGCTTCCTCGGCGGCCACCGGCAAACGGCCGACTACTGCCGCCGCCGCTCGACCTGGACGCACTGGAGCGCCCCGAGTTGGCGCGGTTGATGGAGAAGCGCGAGTGCTGCGGGCTGCTGTGGCCGGTGGAGCCTCCCGTGGTGTTGGCACGCAGGGCCCAGGCAGGCGGTGGCGAAGGCGAGGGCGAGGGCGAGTGCGAGGCTGAGCCGCCGCCGAGGGACCGGACGGGGGAACTCGAGTTCTTGATGTTCATGGCACTGCCGGTACGAGGCGGCCGCGGGGACGGCGAGCGGGAGCCGTGGGAGAGGGAGCCAGCGGGACGGCAGCGGCGGCATTGGCCAAAGAAGCCATTGTAGGGGGGAGGGGAGGGTCGAAGTCAGGGTGGCAGGTAGAACGAAGATGCCGGGAGACCTCAAGAAATCAGGGTCGATCTGGAGGAGCCGGGGTGCTCCTGAGCTTGAGGTCTGTAGAGATTGGAGATTTGATCGTCGTGGAGGCGCGCCCAGAATGGGGGGCAGACGCGACAGAAGGGGGGTATGTCGGAAAATGATCAATTCGCCATGTGTGTCGCTGAAATGTCGACAGTTGGTGAAGGAAATAAGAGAATGGTCAACAGGAAACAGTTGATGTTTGTCGTTTCTTTCTTTTCGCGGTGGCTGTGTTGTATTTCTCCTCTCGTGTCAGACAGGGAAAGGGCGGCTGAGTACGTCGTAGTCTGGGAAGGAGGAACGGGCAGAGCAGGCCAGCAGATGGGAAAGCGCTTGTCAGCAGAGAAAGGGTGAGTAAAGCCTCACTGTAAAGGTGAGACGGCCACCGCCTAAGGCCTAAAAGCGCGGTACACGGACCACTGACACGCTATTCTCCTATCTTGACGGAGCACTAAATATAGGAGCACCAGGAGCACGAGGAGCCGCATTGAAGCGGAATGACGCAGGATCACCTTTTTTGTTAGTGTTGGGGGCCTCGAGGAGGCGAGGGTCTGTGCATGTGCCTGGAGCTGGCCCTGGCGCAAAACTGGTCATTCTTTGGTGGCCCAAACACGTCTCAAACTGCATAGCTTCCAGACAGCCGTTTTGATCGGAGAGTTTTCAACGAGCAACACTGGACGGAGTACTCTTATATTCTTTTTTTTTAGATCCTTTGCAAGATGAAGTTGGTACGATACAACATATAGATGGGAAAAATCAAGTGATATTATTCGGTTCTCGTGAAAAGCACTGTCGATTTGTCGTATTCGAAAGATGGATGAACAAGGCAACGCTACATAGTAAAAAATATAAAGAAAAATAAGGACGCCAATTTGAAACACATAACATCGTATTCTTTGTCCCTTCTCCTTTCTGCGATGCCGCTTGATGGTGCGCAAAGCAGACTGTTGTTGGAGGCTCCCAAAAACTCAACAGCCCACGTTTTCTCTTCCTTGGACGGCGGGCAATCGAGGGCCCCGACGCTCCGACGCTCCGACGCTTCGACAAAGGTTGTAGTAGTCCCGTGCTGTGCTGCTCCGTGGAAAATGGCGGTGGCGGCGAATGACGACGGGATCAGAGCTCTCCAAGACAGGACAACCGAAAAGTGGCCCCAACAGAGGGCGCCAACAAAAAGACGCCAGAAGAGCTTTCTCGGGAGCTCAGGGGAGCTTTTGGAGCTTCATATTGGCGCCCCATTGTTTATCAGTATATTGCCGGCAGAATTTCGAAGAGAGCAAAAAGCTGCACTTTCATGTAGTACGCTCATTATATTCTTTCTTCCTTCTTCTTTTTGTCTTCTGTACGTGCTGTATTTACAAGTAATATATAACGTACCAAGTGCTTCCGTTTTTTATTTTTTTATTTGTGCACCATGGCATTCAACTTTCTGTTCTTTCTGTCTGTCTGTCTGTCTGTCTTCCCCAGGGGCCGCGCTCTGGAATGCCAAAGACGGCCACCATGACGTCAAGCCTGTCAAGATATCGTGATTCTCCTTTTCTCCTTTCCTCCCGCCCTCCTTTCCGTGTGTCTCAACGCTTGCCTCCACCCTCGGCACCTCCTTGGCCGCCGTCACCGACGAGTCCCGCACCAGCAGCTTCACTTTGCCGTCGCCAATTTCCACGCCTTGCGCCAAAATGTCTCTGGGGACGGCCGCGCCCGACGCGTTGGTGGCGGCAGCGGCGGCCGACTTGGCCGTTGGTCCCGACGTGGCGGTGGTGGCTTGGCGCGCGCCCAGCGACTTGTCCCAGCTCCGGGCGTCAATGCCCAAGATGCCGCCCATGTTGTTGCGGTCGCTCGGCACGCTAAACTCCCGGTACGCATACCGCCACTCGTTTAGAAAGTTGCGGACGGCCTTGCCGACTTTGTCTTTGCCGTTCTTGGAGTGGTGGCCCGTGCCGGTGATTGCATAGACGGGCTTGGTCTCGTTGCCGTTGTCGAGGAGCACCCGCTCCAAATACTCAACAGCCTCTTCCGGGTGGAGGCCGTGCAGGTCCACGTAAATTTCCGACTGGGCCGCGTTGTAGCGGTTGCGCTCTTCGTAGAGCTCGCGCGCCGCCTCGCGGTGGGCTTTGCGCATCAAGTCGTTTTCGCTCTGGCCGCGCAGGCTCAGTGCCTTGGCGGCGCGGGCGTCGTTTCGATTCCATGCTTGTGCGGCGCTATTGTTGTTAGTGGTGCTATACAAGAAAAGATATACCACTTTGACATTTTGCCATTTTGACATTTGTGTCCACAGGCGTACGCACCTCTGCAAAAATTTGTTCCGGAGACCACCGTGCTTGATGGCTTTCCTGGCGCGCCTTCAGGTACGCCTTGTTGGCCCTGTCGCCCGTCTCCAGCCAGGGAATGTGCTTGGGCGTCGGGATTGCTTGGGCAGCTGCACTGTTTCTCGCCGTTGCGCAGGCTGGCCATGCTGCCGTTGCGGCCGAGCTTGCGGATCGTGGCGGGCGCGGCAAGGAGGCTTCGGGCGTCGGCGAGGGCGACATCTTGACAATGTCGGCGAGCGAGCTCGGCGTAAACGGCGCACTGGCACCGGAGCCGATACCAGTGCCTTCTTTGTGGCCGTGCCCGCCGCGCTTGCCGTGGTGCTTCTTGCCGCTGACAGCCCGGGCGGACGAAGCCGCCGATCCAAGCGTCGGGAAGGCCTCCGTGTCATCAATCGAAGGCGCCGCCTGGTTGTTGCTACTGTTGTTGCTGTTACTGCTACTGTTGTTGCTGCTGTTACCATGAAAGTTGCTGCCATGGTGCCCATCCGGATTGCGGTGCATCTGGTGCCGGCTGCTCGGCCGTGACCGCGGTCGTGAGATTGCCGTCGCCCAGGTTTGCACCGCCAGGGCCGTGCAGTTTAAATCCTGGAGGCGGTGTCAGACCGACGGCAGGATACAGTCCCGACGCAGGGAAGAGGGAGAGCTGCTCGGGCGTCGAGGGCTGTGGCTGGAGAACGGGAAAGGCACTGTAGTCGTGCACGCTGAGCTGCGACGACGGCGGCGTGCTCGTGCCGTCGACAGTCAAACGCGTAATGAGGTGCGCCGGGTCGTGCGAGAACACGCAGGTGTCGCCAGCGAGACAGTTGCCGGCAACCCAGTACTTGCAAATGTGGTTGCTCAGATCGTGACTAAAACGGCAGTCGGCGCGCAGGCACTGGCCTGTCGACAGGAAGAACTTGCACAAAATGCCCGACTTTTGGTCGGCCGGTGTGCTGGGTCGCGCGTCGGGTGTCATGGACTTGCCAATGAGCACGCCGCCAGACGAGTCGTCCATGGACGACGCGATCGATGTGGGCGCGGGCGGCACGGGTGTACCGCTAGCGCTCAGAGCGGCCAGTGAAAAAGACGCGACGTCTTGCTGCTGCTGCTGCTGCTGCTCCATAATCGCAGTGATGGTGGCACCGAGGTCGTAGCCGTGCATGGCCAGTGCAGCGTCAATCTCGTCGTCGGTGCGCGACGGGCCCAGAATGGAGCGCAGCATGTCGTAGGGCGTCATGTCGACCTGCTGTGAAGACAGCGACGACAGCGAGAACTCGGGCGCGGCCGCGTTCAGACCGCTGGACGAAGACGGCGTCGCCGTGCCCGAGGCAAAGCCGCTGCTAGTATAGCTGCCAGGAAATCCGATGCCGCTGCCACCACCGAGCGACGACGTCACGCTCACCGCATCGTCGCTGACCAGCCAGTCAACATTATCCGTCTGCTGGGCGTCGCCAAAGATCTCGGCGGCGGGGGTGTGGTCGCTGGCAAACTCGTAGGCGTTCAGGCTCGGGCTGTGGGGGATGACGGGTGTCGCGAACCCCAGGCGCGGCGAGGGCCGGGGCGAGCCAAAGGGCGAGGCGGCGGTGGACTTGTTGTTGCGCTGGAACGAGGCCGGGAAGGAGGCGCCCTGGAAGGAAGCGGGCACAAACCCGGGTGGGACAAGTGGGCTCACACCGAGCCGCGGCGAACCGGACAGCGGAGTGTTTGAGCCGCGCCAGGAGGCGGGCGAGGGTCGGCGTAGGATGGTCTGGCGGATGGGCGGCGGCGATGTGGCGCTCCCTCCGCCTTCTCGATACCGCCAGACGGCATCTAATACTGCATTTTCGAGTGACTGGCCCTGGAGTGTGGTTGCCTTTTTCAGGAGCGCCTCGAGGCGGTCGATCTTGTCCTCCTCCTCGAGGGAGGCGTCCTGGAGGACGGGCAGGCAAATGTCGTAGGTTTCGTCGGACACCATGATGATGCGTAAATGTCGCGATATTATTATCGAATTATCGAATTATCGAGGAAGGGAGGATTGGGGTATCGCTGTTATCGTTGTCTCGTGATGGGTATCGTTGGGTAGAGAGAAGGAGATTGGACTCCAGAGGCCGCGCGTGATGATGGCCACGGTGTTCGTTTTGGAGAGGAGAAGGGGTCGAGAAGCCGAGTCGTAGCTGTTCGCGTCGAGGACGTGCTATATTTCTTTCTGTGATGGTTTTCGCTTCGCTGGTATGTACACGATCAAGATCGCAAAAAGAGTAGGGACATAGAAAGGAGTTAAAAATACAAAAAGATGGGTGACGATGAGAAAAGTGAGGAGGTGTCTCGCGTACGCTCCGAATTCAACGGCGGTCAACGACGAAGAGGACAGAGCGACAGGTTCATCGATGGAGCAAAATGGACGGCAGCTGGGGCGTCGTCGGCTCGTCGCATGTTGGAGGTGAGCAGGGAGGGAATGAGAGGATGATGAGAAGAGTCCGAGACAAGAAGCACAAATGCTTGAAGAGACTTTGTTGAGATGAGGAGATGCGAAGGGTGGGAGAAGGCTGGAGCTAGCAACGATGTGCGAAGCGAAAGTGTTAGATGGGACAGGGAAAAAAGTGGAGATAGTAAGGTCTGGATGGTGGGGAGGGAGGAGATGAATGGGGAAAGCAGTAAGGGGCAGAAACTGAAGCCAAAACGTACGGGAAAAGAAGAGCAAATCCACGATGTAATGAGTCTTGAGATGCAATGTTTTGCTCGAAACGGGGCGTCTGGAAGGGGAAATGGAACAAAGAAGGCAGCAGGGGAACAACAAAGGGGTGGCAGAAGGGGGGAGGACGAGGATCACCGGCGCAGTGGGCGGCGGCCGAACTGGGTTTTGTCTCGATGTTGGAAGCCGAGACGAGGTCGAGCAGGATGGGAAGAGAAGAAGTCCAAAAATAAGGTGGATTTGGAAATATAAACGATGCAAATAGGGTAGATTGATAACGACAGATAGTGAGGCAGGAACGGAAAGACGTTGAATAGGAAAGACCGATCGGTGGACAAAGGGGGATGAGATGATGGGATGGAATGCGAGGAAGGAGCCGTTCACGGGTAAAAGTGGTGAGCACAAAGCTGAGCTGGACAGAACGGAAGGCGCAACTGGTACAAACGACACACGCTAGACGAGTGGGCTTTGTCTGGCTTTTGGTGGTCTGGGGAGCTTGGCTGCGAAATAGTGGCTGAGCCAGGGCCGCGACAGGGTTGGCCAGGAGTCGCTTTGGCTGGCCAGGGCGGAAACCAGTGAACAGACCAGGGCGGGAGGGACAGCGGGAGAGCGACAGAATAGTGCAACGTGCGTGGACGGGGAAGAAATGGTGGTGAGTTTCCAGGAAGTATTACTGCTGTTGCCCTGTTTCACGCCGAACTTAATCGGTGGCAACAGGTCGGCTCCGGGGTGGCAATAGGACGAATAGGTGGTGGGAAAGGCGCCAAAGCACGCTGTATCAAGGAGACGTCACACCTGAGATTGCCTTCCCAAGTGCCCGCCTGAGTCGATAGCTGTTTGGCGGCTAGGGAGCACCCTTTACCCATACAGCTGGATCCTGGGCTATGATTGGCTGGAAAGACGTCCTGCATGTTGTCGCTGAAAAGGGGCTGTCTCAAGCCGTGGAAGTTCATGATTGCTGAATACACACCATCGTCGAGCATGTCGTCGACAACAACAGACCGGACTGCGGTGCCGTGACGGAAATAATCGTTGGACAGGGGAATGGCAAGGCTGTATTGATACAGAATTGCATTTGACATGGCAAACAGCTTGTCAGCGCCTGGTGAGAGGTCGATGAGTGATTGGCTGAAATGACGGCGACTTTCAGCAGATCAGAATAATTATGTGCTACATGAGAGTGTGCTGAAGTGGCCGTCAATTGTGCCTGGGTGATACGGTGAACTGTCACTAGCTTGATTCTGCCGTTACACTTGCGTGTCACCATTGCTTGATTTTTCAATGTTGTGCAATTTACCTTTGTCTCGAGATGCAGTCATCACAATCTTGGACTCAAATGGATTGCGCATCTGATACAAAATCTGCAAAGAAATGTGAGTGGCTATCTGAGTCGTAAGCAAGGCTCTTGTGCTTGTCTCGGTAAGCAAAGTAAAATAACACAAGATTTATCCGGAAATAAATTCAATAAAAATAATTCTTCGCTGATCTGATCATTGCGAGATAGATCCCACGCGTAGGTGATGCATTGGTTAAGAGAAAAGCGCCACATGACTGACAAGCTGGCATCCAGTCACTACCCAGTCATATTGCCCGTCACTTGCCCGTCACTTGCCCGTCACGCCTTTTTTGTTTTTCCGTCTCTGACTGCTCCCTGTCTTTCACCTGGCCTCCTTGTCACAATTCGTTTGCTGTCTCATCTATCTGACTGCCAGCACTCGTTTGCCGTCAGACTTCGCTTGTTGCTCACTAATTTGCATATGACATTGACATACTGGAAGCTTCCAAGTCTCTCTGTGAGGCTCTGCTAGGCTGTCCCCATAAAAGTATAAATACCTGGCCTCCCCACCTCCCTCTGCACCAAATCTCTTTCCTCCTCTCCTCTCTCTCCGCACATCCACTCCAAGTCTTTTTCATCTATCGTCATATCCTCCATTCTAGTGATGATCGGAGAACGCCGCAACCGTCCCGTAGGCCGCGACGGTCTCGGTTCTCTGTATATTCATCGAGCGCGACGTTGTTTTCCGGATGGTCAGTATTCTCTTCTTTGTTGCCCCACACTTCTCTGACTTAGATTACTCAAATTGTCTTCTTCACGAGCAACTTTAAAACGTTGCTATTCATGCGACAACGTCGAACGTCACTTTGTTAATTGCATGGTAGCGGGCTATGATACGTCGTGGCAACTTCTACAAGATGCCAAGAAGAAAAGACCCAGAGGCGACAGAGGCATGCTCTGCGGACAAGGTCAAACAGGAAGCACCATATGTGAAGGCCGCACTTCGTTTTTACCCTTCTTCGCACCCGGTAAGTGGAGCGTTTTGTCGTGTTGTGCGCTTGCAAAATGCCAAGTCAGAAGCAACACACCGCTGACAAATGGCTTGGAAAAGGGAGGGTCACAGACTGAAGACTGAAGAATGTATTCGACGTCTAAGGTACGTTATGTGGCACCCTGATCACTGGCCAGCGCGAAACAAAAGGCTCCGTTTTGATGCCAAACGGAAGAGAGAGAAGAGAGAAGCCCCCTGGTGACGATATTCCTGAACAGTCTCAGTTGTCCCCACTGCTACCAGACATTGCCGCGCTTCCATGGCGACCTCGACTAGTATACTGACAGGTTACAAGATCAAAATAGCTTTTTTTAGAAAAATAATGCAAGGAAAGTAGCTGTCAAAACAGTTAGTCGGCTTCACTTGGCCTGACCTCTGAAGAATTTCCAGCCAGCCTCACACTCCAAGCCGTGATCAGGTCGCCCCAGATATGATTTGTTTTCAGCCGAGATGCTTTTGGCTTGTAGACTTGTACATATTCATTTTTTCTGGAGTGTGCATGTACCACTTTGTGATGAGTGATACTCAACAAAGAAAGTCGAAACAAACACATCAGGTAGTGACCGCGTGGACACAGATTACGAAAACCTCAGAAAGGACGTCACATGGAGTTATCGAGCTGGGTGCTCAAGTCACGACATGAGTCAACTTACAACCCTTGTGCGCCATAAACTTCGGTGCCTGCGTTTTTGATGCAGACAAACCAAACTCGCAGCATGAACGACACATGTGATTGATGATTCCGGGCCGTGTGATCATTCTGACAAAGACAGAAGAGTATGGGCACAGATGAGATGCGTATTCCCGTTCATCACTGTGCTATTGGTCCGTTTTGTAGTGCTATTCATGTGCTGACAATGAAGACGCAAAGACAATTGCATGAATATATGTTCAGTGTGCCAAGCTTTCCGGTTGCTTCTCAAAAACAACGTGCAGCGGACCGCCTAGACTTGTACGGCATGGCTGGGCCTGGACAGCACAGTTGCACCAAGGGTATGAGCTCTGAAGACAGACCTATTGAGATTTCGCAGCGCAAACACACACGCTTCCATGGACTTGTTTCTTCTAGGCTGTCCAGTGCAAGGAAGAGCGGAGTTGTATTCTTCAGACAGTCAAAATCAATGGCTTTGAAGTCTTTCTGTTCCATGAGACGGCTCGTCTGGGATAGGAAAAGAGCCTGGCTGCTCATATGAAGATGAAGAGATAGGAGCAGCTGATGAGGAAGAAAGTGAGGATCAGCTGCTTTTTTTCTTTCCTTCTTGGCATTGCGTAATCTTGGTGAACCTTAAGCTGGCGTTTCTGGACCGGTGTTGGTATGTCTCGCAGACCACCACCAAAAAAAAAACAATGATCGTTACGGACTATGCAAAACCTAGCTTCAAGATGAAGCCTAATGGTTCATCATTGGACTGCCAAGTTCCTTCATACATGTCAATGACTCGGGATCATGCGTCTTTGATGAAGACGGACGTCTCTATAGGACATCATCACCGAGCAAAACCCTGGCCGGCTTTCTTCACACGACATCACTACGTTGAGATTAGGCTCCAGCGCAAGAGGGATTCCTAAACTGAGAGAACATAGCGACCCATCACCGGGCCCTACACAGTCCAGGGATTTGATAGATTGCGGGAGCCTGGGCTTCCAGCGAGGAGACGCTGAAGAAAGTCACGACTGACATACAGACCGGTGCAACGGAAGTCGCTCAGCAAGTGGCCGTACAGGACGCGTTCGGTAATCGGCGTTTGGACCAGAAGGAGCTCTCGTTACCCGCGCTCGGCAGTGCCTAGTGTTGCCGGCAGTCGTCAGACCCGTCCTGACTAGAAGCCCCCTAAGCGAACATGGGAGGGCGCTCGCACCAACATCTGTGCGGTTTCAAGCCCAGCCGGCTAGCCGATAGAGGCTTTATTCATCGCCGCAAGTGGACGAAACCTCAGGATCTTTATGCCACAACGAACACCGCGCCCCGTGGTCTCTGCTATCAACCGTTGTGATCACGCTTGGGACAGAGGCAGCGCTCGCAAGTCTACAGAAAGACATACCAATCTTTTCCGACACGAGATTCGTGTGGGCGGTGCACACACCCAGACGGCTGTCAATTTGATGCTACCAGTGAAATTGTCTTCAAAAGCCCAGAGGACGCACGAATCGGCCAGGATAACACCACATTTTAGGTGTAAGTAGTAAGTGTGCAAGAGGAAGATCACATGAATACTTGAAAGAGAACCCAGACAAGTCAAGCCTGCAACCCATCCACAGGCGCCAACGAATCTCCAGGCGTCGAGTACAAAATCCGGCGCTGTCCCCGCTCAAGCACAACAACTTGTCTCTTACAGTAGCAGGGTGACCAGACATCCCTACTCCGCTCGTGCTTTTCAAGTTCAAACTCACAGCTCCGAATAACACATGCCTCTTCCACTACCATTCAACAATTCCCAGTACCGTCCCGCGCTCGCAATGGCAAGAAGCAGCAGATCTGCACCAGTGGCCTTGTTGCCAGCCAAGCGATCTCGCAGGGTCCTTCCGCCATCCAAGGTTGTTTCGTGATTTCTTGAGGAGACTCCTCTCCAGTCGCTGGACGGGCACCATGGCCACCGCACCGCTCTAGAGCTCATGTCCATCCGGCAGCTGCATGACCCAGCGCCGTATCTCGAATGGGACCTTCCTGCCATTGTGCAGGACGGAAGCCTGTTCTGACTCAGCCTAAACGCTGATCGGGGTCTTCTCACCTTCTTCAACAGCGAGCGGACCGAACTTGTCGAGAGGCAGAGCCCGGTCTACGCTGAGGCCGCGCGAGGCGGGCCTCTCTACCAGACGTTTGCGTCTATTGCCAACGAACCGCGGCGTCTGAAAGGGCTGTTCGTACAGGCATACGGTGTCGTAGACGGCACCTCGTGCGCCTGCTGCGAAATCCGCCTCCTCTCGACGGAGGCGTGGTGTAACAGCACGAAGCAGCTTGTGGTATCGTCACTTCACAGCTGCATATCCTTGCTTGGCTACAATGGTGCCTGTGGCAATTGTATCATAAGGGCCCCAGACACCAAATGACCCGACTGCGCCGGGTGCTTCTCACCGAATGCGAAGCAGTCTTCCACGACAAAAACTTCACTCGCATCCCGGAAGAACTCGGCAGTCGGATGGCGTCTCGATCTACTCCAAAGGCGTACGTTTGACGACAGGCAATACATATGCACTGAAGCCCATGATCCTCCAAGCAGATACTTGGTTTATCACGGCCAAGTCTTCCCGTGGTCACTGGTTGATTTACGACGTATACAACAACCAATTCAGCGCCATCACCAGCTCATGTCTCCACTCAAGGGTGGTCAAAAGATATTGGTCGCTGTACATTTTGCCATATCAAATCAAGTCTACCAAATTGATGCGCGGCACTGAGCTACCAACAACGGCATACTGCTCTGGTCGCCGCAATGACATGAGTACATTCTATTGGATCATGCTTTCCCCCGACATGTATGATTGCCATTATCCGCGTACTCGGGTCACTCATCTCCAAAGAATCGGTCGCCGGAGGATGCTCTGAATAAAGTGTGACAGCTGCACATGGCACAAACTCGACAGCCGAGTTCCACTAAGACACCAGAGAAAGAAGAAAGAGATCTGATGGCTGAACAGCGACGTTTTTACCCATCCCCTGACTTTGCCGTCGACCCAGTGCTGCACGCATGCGTGTACGGCATCGCATCTCCGCTGGGAACCGTCAATCCACCATTACATGACCTCTCGCTGTCGGCTGAGGAACTGCTCGCGTTGATCGCCGGGAACGTGCGCGGTGCGCTGTGGTCTGTGTTCTGTGGCCCGATGCATGGAGCTATGCTCACCTTCTCTGACTTGATAGCAAATGCTCGAGACACGGACGTCAACATACATTCGAAGCAGAGGTATCACAGAGCCAGTCACCAGACGCCTCATACGGACGGCAGTGCGCTTGAATCTAAGCAAAGCACTACCTGCAGCCCCCAGCTTGACTGGCAGCTCCCATGTCGGCGTCCCCGGCCACGACGACTTCAACCAAACACTATAGCCCGCACCCTAAAGTCTCAACTTGAGCCTCCAAAGCATGAAGAGCGCATCACCCGTATTCAGACCTTGGGGCTTGCCATGGGTCTGTTTACGACTTATGAAAGCCAGCTCAGGATCAGAAGAACAAATGACGGCGATATGACTGGCATTGCCACTGATTCGAAGCTCATTGCGGTTGCAACAAAGCACCGCCGATTTGCAGAAGTCGCCCGTCGTGGGTATGTTGGCCAGGGACATAAGGAAGCAGAACAAGTCTGCCGCCCGCCGTTTCCGCCCCGTCTCCGTACCTTCGCCCATGCCGCAGCTTGTCATCAACTTACCCGACAGACGGCCGCCTGGCACGCGTACGAAAGCCCGCCGCATTGCGCCCCCCTCCACCCCCATGCCCGCCTGGCTGGGAGGGTCCTCCCCTCGTGGAGGGGACGCAGGTGACGGTTGGGAACATGCAGTGGTACGTCGAAAATGGACAATGGGAATATGCAGTGTGAGGAGATCCGTACGAGACAATGTCTTATTTACTTCTTCTTCTTTTTCTTTGTCAGTCGGAACAAGGACTGGGCCTGGCGGAGGAGAGGGAGGAAGAAGGAATCGTTTCTATTCTTTTCCAATCGATTATGCGATTTGTCTTTGTTTGTGCGTGAAAAGAGAGTGGAAGAAACGGTCCATGAACAAACAAAACGATCCATGAACAGAGAGACAAGAAAGAAGACTTCGATCCATATTTCCTTCACTGCGCTTGCACTCACCAAATCCATGATATGAAGCTGCCGTCATAGGGGCCCAAACATCCATGTGGACTGCCGCGTCCATCTGCGGAGTCGAGCTTCAACAGAAAGCCATAACAGCGCAATCACTTGCTCGTCCGGTGCAGACTGTGCTCCCAGACAATGCAGAATAGAGTACCGTACATACGGAAAAAGCAGAATGGAAAATTGTGCGTCATGAAACCCGCGGCTACCGCCCACAAGACGAGGCAACCGAATAGTACGCAATGGGTCAACTCTTCGCCAATGTCCACCATGTCAACATCTACACAGGTAGTACTGCAAACGAACGATCGCAGCGGGACATTGCTAGCCAACCGCGTCTCGTGGCATGTCTGCCTGCCTTCAACTTTGTGAACTTCGTGGCGACACAACTCAAGTAACGTGGCCACCAGAGAAGTCAAACAATATGTCCAGAATCAACGTCACCCTCGTCGGGTGAGAACTTTGGAGTGGTAGCCCGACGGCCATGGAGGCAACCAACGCCAGCGAGGCGCGGAAAACAACGGCGCGCATCAACGCCCATCGAGCCAATGGAAATTGTCTCTTCTAAATTTCGACGCGTCTGGCCAGAAGGTACCTCGATCGGACGCAGAGCTTCAAAGCAATTTTACTGCCTACCTATATAGAGAACTGGCCGCCTCAAGGCCGACAAGAACTGCTCAACGAGAGCGAACGAATGCTGCAAGGACAAGGCCACTTTAACACGGATTCTTGTCGCAGCTCTCGACGAAAGCAGCTAATTTCGCGAAGCATCCATCAAAAGCCTGTATTTGCATGCTCGCCATACCTCGGACTTTCAGCCGGACTTCTATTTCCATCGAGCGGTGGATAACTCGCGGGACATGTATTATCAGATCGACAGCGCCTGGTCTAAACACCGAAGTGCTTTCGAAACAGGTGCTTACGACGATGGCGGCACAATTCAAGTTACGTGGCCATCAGAGAAAAGCTACATCTTTGCTCCGAAGAGAGAGCACAGGCCGGCTTGAGCCACCTATGAAAACGGGAAAAGAACAACCGTGCTGCAGCATAGTTTTCAGCGATTATTTGATTTTCTATTCATCTGGCTAGGGCGCACAGAAGATTTTCAGGCCTTGGCTCGAGGAAATGAAATGATCAAGCGTACATGGCAGGCGTCCTGCAAAAGGTGCATCTGGCTTGCTACGAGGCGTCCTTTTCTTACCACAATTATTTGTGCGAACCTGTTCACGGCCTGGGGGCATAGCCCGCTGGGAGTCTATGCAGTACCATGCCGCTCAAGTCTAGAATGGTCGTTCGCGCCCATACAAATTTTGTCCCATCATCACACTATATGAAGTCTCTTTTGACTCCATCCAACTTCCACGGTATCCCCTTCCAGTGGAGGAGTCTTCTTCTGTCTCCGAAACCGCAGCATGCTTGAAACATGGCTTGTGCAAGAATATTGCTAGAACAACAGGCCGCCCTGCCAGTGTTGCAAGACCCCCCATGCCGCGGGCACGAGCATCCTCGCCCTCTCCGTCCCATATGGCGACGACGCGCGTCAAGGGCAAATTTTATCACCGGCGCCCGCGCCCGCGATACTGACAACAAAGGCGCCATGCGGCCTGGTCACAGGCAGCTGGTGATGTAGCTGCTCTTTTGACTGCAGGCCTCTGCCTGAATAGGGACACACGTGGAAGAGCTGCCTATGCCAAATGTGTCGCCAGACAGAATACTCCTGGACTACAGTACCGCGGTTAAGATTACATCAGTCGCCCAATTGACGGACAACACAGCACCATGCCCATCGTGACACTGGACACTGGGCTTGAACCTGGAGTCAAGGCGTACACCCCCCGCAATGCCTGTGCTACGTGCATCACTGGCACCATTATGGCCAGGGCCTTAGCTACAGCAACATCGACGGCGCACAACCCACATGTCTTCCACTGACGGACACGGCACCGAGTGAGCTAAGCTCATGTCCGTCTCGCAACGGTCCACCGACATGGCCAGATGACGCATTGTGGTTCGTTTGTGTTGCCAAATGTCCCGATTCAGCTCTGTCATCCTGTCTGTGAGGCCCAACCACAAGCTGGCACACGAAGACAACAAAAAGACAACAAGAAGATGACGTCTTTGGTCATGGTCAAGCAGACTCGCGCCAAGAAATCAAATGTGCACTTCGACTTTGTCAACGCTCATCACACTAGCTGCTAAAACGGCAGCAAGACGTTTTGGGACTGAAAACAGTGCCCAACCGAGAGGAATGGGCTGGCGGGTGGAACTCACACCCTAGATGGAGCCACAACGTCACATTCTTAGCAGATGCCTGCAGCGCGGCTTGCCTGCTCAAAGTGGCGTGTGGTTACTTGCATCCTGTGTCATTGAACCGGCTCATGCTGGCACGCGCGAGCCGAGTTCCATGCTTGTGCAGGAAGAAGTCAACAAGCGTGATCAAACGGTGCTTACGGCGACCTGGAGAGCAACGCGGGTCGTTTAGCTCGAGCCAACGCTTTCCTTTAATAATTCGAGCGATGCTGCCTGTACTCGCAATGTCGAGCAGTGCTGGTCATGAGAAGGCGTACCTGCACGTGTATCTGGCTGATGCAGTCGTGTTGTGGAACGTATCGACAGACTAGCCCTTTAGGCACTATCTTTGATTTCGACAATATACTACACCCGGTTTCAACTTCTACTCGTTACTTAAATACATTGGCAGCTTATGTCCTTTTTTTCTCGCCTCCCTCTCATTTACTTCTGCTTTCACCATCGACATGGCTTCATCTAGTCCACTCTCAACAAGCCACAAGCGTTCAATCTGCCATACACCCTATCAATCCTCCAGAACGCCTCCGCGAGCATGAAAGCACCAAAGATACCACCCAACAAGCAAGACGACTCTCGTACATCTCGCTTGAGGGCCAGCGGCTCCATACTCGTCTTACAGCAGCAAGACACGTACGACAATGGTCGGATTCATGCCCCGATCCGAAATTGATCGTCGATTGGAGCCAAGGACCAGTTCCTCTTGCTTGAGTTTTGTCTCGTGCTCGATGTCATCGCCATGGCAATGTTTTTTAACAGACGAGCTTGATTGACAAAGCTATCCGTCTTGCAGGCGACGCTCTGCTGGCAGCAGGCGAGCTTGGACGCGGTGGCCAAACTGTTGGACGTCAAGTACGCAGACGTTCGCCAGTTCATCACCATGGACACATTTGATATGCAGCGATCTTTGAGAATTTTGCTATAAAGGTCATCAATTGAGTCCCGACACCATGGCCAAGACATATTGAGCTTGACTTCGTGGAGAGTCAAAGTATCCCAGACTTGTACTAGTGACGCTGGGTAGACTAGAATAGTCTGATACCCGACGGTTTGAGTGACTGATTGACGAATGCAAACATTGCCGTGAACCATTTGGACAATCGAAATCAGGGCCAGAGAGGTTTCTGTATTGTCTGGCTCTTCTCGTGTGGCATCCATCGGCACGTCGTTCACGCTCAAATTATGTAAACGACTAGCACTTCTCACCAAACTTTGTGCTTTTGTGCTTCAACTTTGGCTCCGGATACCAAACCCTGGAGCCCTGAAAACATCTTGTTACGAGGAAGGTAGTCACTAACTACCTCCCCGTACGACACGTGACAACCATGCCACTGGCTGGCACGTGACGCGGCCTTCCCAGGCCGCACCAAGGGATATAATAGGCTTTTCTCCTACGTATAATAGTTCTGAAGCTCAATCAATCAATCATCAATCTATTTACTTTATCTTTTGGTCGCTTACATCGCAACCTTATACTGTCACGAAGTCTTATGAAACCGTTATGCCCTCGCCTTTGCTTTACATCGCCGCTGCCTAGTATTTCGATACTGGCCGTGGCCGCGCCTCGTGCGCAACACATCTTCATTGGACTGAGTGCACGCCCATGTTCCACACCGGACAACATTCAACAAGCCATGCTCCAACGATGGCCAGCAAAGAAACAGAGACTATAGAGGGATGGACATAATGCTCAGCAATCAATTGCATATACAAACAGCACACGAGCTCTGTACGGCGTTATGGAAATTATTACACGGACTTCGCCGACCTGCACCATACCGGGCCAGACCAAGACTTTGCAGTCCTCAGTACCCACGTTGAGCCTTTTTGTTTGGTTGTCACCAGCTCTCCAATATGAAGTCTACAAATCGCCTGCCGGCATCCTGCCCTTCCCTGGTCATGTCAGTTTACTACTGCCACAGAACTTGGCTTCATGCACATGAAGCGAATACGAAGGTTCGATCCTGCCCGGCCTCTTGAGAATGTGTTTTCAGCCAAAGGGGATTCCGGGGCGGCCGTTTTTAATTTGAAGGGTCGCGTGGCCGGACTCCTGACTGGCGGGTCAAGTGAGCCTGAACGGGCGCTTCGCGGGCTTGATATCACGTATGCCACTCTGTTTGAGTTTGTTCTGAAGGATATTGAGCGCGAGTTGGGTTTCCTGGTGCGCATGTTCACAAGGTTTCCTGGTTGGATGGAGGATGAGTAATCTCGGAGCGAAGCTTGAAGCTGTGTATTGATTTCTCCGTGTTTTGATCATAATTGAACCGGAGATGGTACATGCGCCCCGGAAACGAACTCCTCCCATGGTCTCAGCTTGGTCAGTTATCGCACCCGGGCACGGCCACGAGCTCCGTCAGTCGGCCGCTGAAAAGAATTTGCTGGACGTCTGCGGTAAGACTTGGGTCAACACTGGCACACAGCAAGCGTGTTGCACGCGGCCGTGCTCCAGAACATTAACTAGCGAATGGCGACTGTGGCATCAGCCACCCGTGATCTGGGGCACACGAGACGCCAGCTGAATGGCATGCGGCAATCCATTGCAGGGATGACAGAGAGACTCGACACATACCCGAGGACATGCTTCCTGGAAGCAACACCAATGCCTGCGCTGCCTGCGTTGCCCGCGTTGCCTGACTTGGTATGCCACGCTGTCCTAGGCAGACGCAAATGGCGGCTTACACGGCACCGTTATGACACCGCAAATACGTCATGGGGCCGTGTGGTTATGTGGCGCGGTGGCGCCCGCCCGTTAGAACGTCGAGTGTTGCAGTCAGCAGGCAGCAGGCTGGAAGGAGTCATAAACAATAACAAAAGAGAAGGGGGGGATGTGAGTTCTCGTTTGAAAAATAACAACAATTCTTCTCCCTATCTCATTTGGAGCTTTTGGCCTTGTTTGTTTTTCCTCTATGTTGTCTCCAGCTGGTGGCGCGCCATGCAGAAAGACACCAATTTGCTGCCGCAAAGCAATTTGATGACGGACACAGAAAGTGCTCATGGCATCGCAGACATGCTTTGCTAGAGTAACACTGACGTTCTGCCGTCACCAGGCAGAGCTAGACATCGGTTTCAGACGTCCTAGTGCAGCGTCTTCATCTTTTCCTACATGGTGGCAAATCTCACGCCGTGTCTGGTATCGCCCTTCTATCATATCCGTACCATCTTCTCGGGGTGTACCGGTTGCTGGTGACGGCGTCTTTGGTAACCACAGCTGGTCGGAAAATAGGGCTGATACTGGCCGTATCCCGTTTGCCTTCCAGGCAGGCATTGTCGTCCTCGACGAGGCCCACACGCTCGAAACGCCGTCCAGCATGCTATGGAAGGCTTTGCAAGCCGCCGTAGCCCGCTGCCCGGTGCCTGTCCACATGTTTGCCCTGAGGGCTACGATGCAACCCTGGCCGCCAATGCTATCCCGCTCGTACTCGCGGCGCACTCGCAGCCGTTCAGTCGTCGACCGCTGCAAAACGAGCTACACAAGGCAAATTACTCGGTATCATGTGTCACTGCCTCCCAATGCAATTGGACTCGGTTAGTTTGGAATATGCCGTGCCACCATACATCCAATCAAGCATCTTGCGGGTACGAGGGCATCGGTGGGCTTAACCAAAACTGGTCCACGGCATGAGTTGACCGCCAAACAAGTTAAGTGCCATATCTTTACGGGGGTTGCAGCCGGTGTGTGTCTTGTGCCGAGTTCATCATGCATTTTTCTTATGTTGGCATATTCTTCAAGCTGTGACATATGTATTTGTTGTCTGGAGCTCACTACAACAAGGCTACATCTACTCTTTCACCTATTGATACTGTCCACGCTTTATACTGGCAGCCTGGTCTTTGGAAAGGGGGCTGCCAGACTCTACGCTATATACAATTTCTTCGAGTCCAAGGAGCGCAGGCTCACGTCCCGTATCGACAACACATGAAATACAACAGTGCTTGGATTTCTCGTGGATGACTGGACCAGACTCCCTTCCCTTCGCCACTGATTCAGGAACATCACGTGGAAGAGCCAGGGACGCGATGCATTGCGAGAGATGCGAAACGCTCGATGTGTCGGGGCGGTCCGGAGGTGTCCTTCCCAAGCACATACGACAACATCATCAACAAGACAAAGCTGTCTAGCGAGCAGATATGTGAGTGTTACGGGGAAGGTGGCTACTACCAGCCACAACGTTCGAATCAACGCAGAGATTCGAAAACCCTCCTTTTTCATCAACATCAACAACGACAACAACAACAATAACAATACGGTACGTATTCAGACTCGAATCGCGGACGATGCTTGCCGTGCGCGCATGTTTCACTACGTTCAGGAGATTCGCAGAACCCAGGCGATCAAAATGGTACCAAAATTATGGCGAAATCTAACAACTCACTAATCGTCGGCTTTTCGGCCCGTTTCAGACCTTTCAAATTCACAATGGCTTCAGCTGCTCCATCAGTGGAGCATGTCTCCCCCCCCCCCCCCCCCCCCCCACCGCAAGCGCCCAGGCCGCACCAGGGCATACATAAGCTTTTCTCTCATGAGCAGTAGTTTCCTTAAAGTTATCATCAATCATCCATTTTATTATCTCATCTTTTTGGTCGCCAACATCGCACCCTTATTCAGTCACGAAGTCTTATGAAACCGTTATGCCCTCGCCTTTGCTTTACATAACCGCTGCCTAGTAACTCGATGCGAGCCGTGGAAGCGCCTTGTGCGCAACACTAACTCTACCCACACGGAGAGCTGTTGGGCTCACGTCCTCCTTTCACATGTTCCTTGATGTCAAGGCATTCCGGCGATCACCAATACTGCCGTGGCGAAGCAACAATTGAGCCCGGAATTACAAAGAGCCGCTTACAGACGCTGCCGCATGGACTATATGAGAATGAGCAACGGCAAGCTGGAAAAAAACGGTATACACCAGTCGACTTGCTAAGAAAGGCCCGTGAAAGCATATCACGGCAGCTCCAGAATGATCTGGCCGTTATGCATGCGTGTTGTTCGCGCGTTTCGAAGTGATGGCACATCGTATCTTGGGTCTTTCGCAGGTTTATGAGTCGAGCTACTCTACCCAGCAGCTCCATCTCGCCAAATGTCCTCTTGCCTACGGCAGGTCAGTCCATTATGCCAACACAGTACATGGATAGAGCGAAAACATCTCATCTCGAGAGTGGTGCTGAACCTTGAGAGCATTGGAGCATTGGTAAAGGTGCCGTACCGACACAATTATCGGCGTTCATGCATGGCGCTGTTTAAAAGCAAACGTCCCTGTCCGTCGCCACACACGCAGCCATTGGCCCTCTTTATTAAAGCCAGTACTATTTTGCCGACAAATAGACTGCAGTCACCTCATGTATCGTCAAGATTGTACTCGGAGCACTTGTACTACGACGGCACGACTGGAAAGTTCGGCCAGAATGGACAGAATGGCATGGCCTTGTCTCCGAGAACTTTACTCGCTTTCTAAGTGCACCGGCCATTTCAGTCATCATACCGCATCTATCCGGCCGGTCTTTGGCTTCGCAACAATGTGGCAGGAGCATGCCACTGGGAAGTTGCAGTCAAACCATGTGCTAGACGGGAAGCACCTACACATAGAGCTGGATCGCCATCCACGTTTCATATGAACCGTTACAGAGCCCCTGGGCAATGAGCAATGAGAATGCACAGATGGAAGCGCGAAAATGCCACTGTCGTGCAGTAACGACAAGTAAGAGGGCCACGGCGAGTCTTTTACAGCGAAGATGGATGGGCAGAACAGTATGCAGTGCAGCAGAGGAGAGCCATGGCAAAGGCCCGAGAATGTCGTCTTCCTTCACATCCACAGCAAAGTAAGCCAGATAATTGTGAAACTATCTTCGTTCAAGTTCAAGTTGATCACCGATTGATGCTTGACGGTGAAACGGGCAATATCAAGTCGCCAGTCAATTCCCGCCTGATGTCAACAGTCCAAGAAACTCGGCACCCGAAGCTGGTGAGTTTGAGCCAATAAGGCCCCGCTCAGACAAACAATTGTAGGAGTACAGCATCTCAGTGCGCAATAAGTTAATGCCTGGCACATTGTGGCTCGCAATCTTGAGGATGGGTCCCGGAAGCAAAGAGTGGCGAGGGTCCTCGGTGTGCCGTTGTCTAAAGATCCTTGATATCCACCTCGATTTTGTCATTTAAAGCACAGGGTACGGCAAGAATCGCTTGTTGGAATACAACTGGCCAAGCACGTACGACTCACCTGGGCTGCATAGACAAGATGCAGCATTGGTGAAGAACTCAGTACAGACAGCATTGTAAGCTTTGAGAGGGCCTTTGCCATACGGGCCTAAGAGCGGTGCCTCTGGCGATCGTACAGTGAAGCACGGCGGATGGGCGCATTTGCACCCTTTGCAACAATAAGACACTGTTTTCTTGTCGCGACTGATCGCAGCCAGCTCACAATCAACCTACAAGACATTGACATCAAAAACCATTGGCTCTGAGGTGCTCACCAGGCAGGATAGATTACTGGGCAATACGTCTCGTTAACAGCTAACCACGCGTGCGGTGCTGGAGCTCATGTCGATTCAGCACACCCAGCCAATCTCGTACACACTGACGTCCACAGTCACTGGCGTTGTCAACGGGCGAAAAAAGGCATCTGAAAATCAAGAAGCTGATGGCCTGACAAAACCATTGGCATTGCCAAGACATAGTTCCTTCCACACATGCTTCCAATGCCATATGGGACTTCATGATCAATTTTGCGAATTAGGGGAGGGTGTGCCGAAGGACTCACCTTCTATGTATGATGGAGTCTCCTCCCAGCTAACCCAGTGGAGCCAAACTCGGAAAAAAACAACATCTTTTCCCATCCACTTCTTACAATCAAGAGTCTACTTGATGTGCGATGGTGGCAAGAACGGTGTACAAGAACATTGCAATCTGTCTTACGGGAAACCGACAACAACAGCGAGAGCACACATGAGCTGGCGCGCACTGGTTTCATCAAGACAAACAAGATCCATGATCTGTGTGGGGCAGCAGTGCTTGCTTACAGGCTCGCTGGTTCAACTTTGACTACCATCTCGAAAGAGGCTGAGTGCACGACAAGAATAAAATTGAGAACGACACTCAGATGGCAGGACCAGACAACAATGGCATATCGACAGTGCTGTGTCTCGACTGCACAAGCACTATGGAGCTGGGAACGATGCCAGAATGGCACAGCACTGCGCCGGCCTATGTGATCAGTGGCACTTACAGACTCCAGCGCATCAATTTGGCGTTTTCTAGAAAAACGAACTAGGGACGACAGAGAAATACCTCCACAAAGACCTTCTGACAGGCCGTAGAATCGTGACGGCAAACACATCGTACGATACAAGATTGATGTCAACACAAAATAAAGAGACAGCAACACCACCGATGTCAACATATCGATGTCTTTTCCGGTGGAAACATCTCAGATTCAACTATCGGTAGCGAGGGTGGTTAGGAACACACAATCCTGCGAAACGGCATGGCCCATAGTATGGTTCACTTGTAAAGAATAAGAACCAGCCCCGAGTGGCGGGCTTACAAGACTGTCGCCCAAGGACCATCGACTTCAAGAGTCCTCGCCAAAGGCATTCTGGATGAGTCGTTCCGGCTCTCCGCCTTCGTGGTTCAGATTCTATACTGGAGCGAGGCTCGGTCGCTTCTGGACCGTCCAGACGGCAACGGTGATCCGTCGGCCAGCAATGCATTGGCCACGTACATCCACGTGCAGAAAGGCAGCACATTAATCGGAGGGCTCGATGAGCCCAGCCCCGGCGAGCGACGTGATTGGACGCGGGATCAAGACACCGGCCCGCTTACCTCGCACTATTGCCCGATCGAAAAATTACCGCCGTCTTACAATCGGGCACCGTTTAAAGCCACCGAGCAGCGAGCGGCATGACAAATGAGTTTTGCGGCCTTTTCCCCGTCGATCGTCAGAAGCCCTGGGGGCTTGACCCCAAGCCCATGGATGGAAGAGTGAGTTGACTCGTGGTTGCCCTCCGGCTGAGTTCCTACTGACAGCCGACTAGAAGCCCTGTATCCGCTGCATTTGCCGCGCTGGCACGGATTTCCTGTCTAAATATCCGTGTGTGAGCTTAAATCTGCAACCTGCGTGTCCTGCTCGACCGACAAGAAATCTTGCACTACCGTACGTTCAATAGCCGTGTAACACCGATGGATCTCCTCGCGCCACGCAGAGCGCGGAGGCCGATCCGGAAGTCCATGTTCGAGAATAGCCATACACGTTCCAGGCACGCAGCGACACCCCAGTAGCAACCACGGGTGCAATCGATGGGTGGCCAACAACCAGTATGGCAGAGCTTACGATGCGCACATGCGTAAAAATAGAATAGGCGAGAGTCCGGGACCAATTTATCAGAAAAGGGTCCTTGGTACAAATATGGCACCCGAAAGGAATTACCTCCAACTGCGGATGCTCACGGCATCCGCTTTATTATACGAAACTCGTTATAATACATACAATTCATCAATCTATCGATTCCACCAATTGTTTCTTATCAAACGTCTGGCTATGGGCATCGACGTTCTTCAGTACGACCACCGAGTTCACGACACGAGGGAAGGTCCGTGGATGCCTCAAAAGAGCAAGAAGGAGTCGAATAGCTCGCCAATGCATCCCACAGAGGGCAGTGCAGAACCGTCTTCAAAACAAGATGCTGTTCTTGTATTCCCTTTCCCTTGCTTGCGGCGTTACTGGGTGATTGCTTTGTCGACGAGCCACGGGACGCGGCGGGCTTGAAAAAAAGCCATGGTTTGCTTTGGCCCGCTCCTCCCTCGAAGTACCGACGACATGGCAGATGAGTTAACGAGCCTATTTCAAGTGTCAAAAGCCGTTCACGAGTTGCACACAAAAGGTAACACCATAGTGCAGCGAGTTTGACTTATTTGCACGCTGTTTGCTCTGTCGCGTGTCTCGAATAGCTTCCCCCAAACGGTGACCATGTAAATCCTTTTCATAACCCATGATAGCTTGATGCAAAAAGACGTGTCGGCCACTGAGCACCAACCCCTAACCCCGATCTTCAGCCTCAACCAATTGCCAGGAGTAAAAGTCGTACTCGTTAACCAAAGCATGGATGGGGTAAGTTATGGTGAATGTTGAATCATTTTGTGTCCCAAATAGTGGTGAGATATCTCTCGACATCCTTGACATGAAGCTGACAGCAAACTCACAGTTATTCCATAGAGGAAACTCAACGAACGTTTGCGACTCGTCGGAGGAGAAACCAGCAAAGTACCGTTTTTACCGGAATTTTTCCATAACAGCATTAGCCGGTCTGTTGGTCTAGTGGTATGATTCTCGCTTAGGGACTACCCTGAGTATAACTTGCGAGAGGTCCCGTGTTCGATCCACGGACAGACCCCAATTTTTTGTCTTTTTTTTTTTTTTTTCTTTTGGCCTGTCGTCTGTCGTCTGCTTCGCTTTTCTTCCGTTGATGTCGATGGCATTCCTTTTACTTTTTGTTGCCTCGGGTAGCAACCGACGAGGATCTTGGGATAGTTCCATCTTGTACTCGTTGTGACCTCGTCCTTTGGGCTCCGCGGAAACTTATGCTCTGCGTATAGACAACAGCACAACAAACTAAGTCTGCCTCAACCCTTCTCAACGCGCGTGCCCTACGGTGGAGGAACAGCAAATATCTGGACGAACATCGAGCTCAGAGATCTAGACAGCAGCAGAGAGGTGCTGTAGCTGGCAGTTTCCGAGGAGACCAAGAACAAAACGAAACATCTACAGGGACGAGTGAGAGTGGAAGTCAACGTGCGTTCCACCGCACATCTCCACGTTCATATACAACAGCCTCTACGACATGCGGCCGTTGGCTGGGAAGGGTACATGGCAGACAACCAGCCATGGCGTTTATGGCCCTTCAACAATAAATAATTCAAGTGAGCAAGCTGGCTCACCTCCGGTGCGCTTGGGACACGGGGGTGTCGCGCTGCGTCGCCTGCCCGGCGCCCAATGAAAACGTCAGTTGTTCTGGCCCATACGGCCTCTTGGCCGGGGATCACCAGCAGTCCTCGATTGGGCTGAAATCTGGCAACTATGGATGCTGCTCTGCCGCGAAGCGAGATTGCCCCAAGCCTTGTCTTCCAACAGCTGGTGGCGCGACCTCGCTTATTACATTGCGAATGCAATTTCAAGCTGGCCTCAAGCTTTCCTTTCTGCCAACAGAGACAAAATCCAAGATGGCACCATTTCTTTTGACGACGTTGCCGCCGACCTTCGCCTTCGAGAAGAGCTCAACCACCTCTCCTCATTCACTCGAGGAGTTTCTCTCATCTCCGAGGTACACAATCCAAGCAGACAAAACCGCAAACGTTCTCACGATAATGTTTGCGAAGCATCTGACGGCATTCGTCGTCCAGCCAGCCCTGCGCCGACTGCTCGCCCGCGCGTCATCGTCCGTGCCGGGCCCCGTGCACAGGCTTCTCGTGGCCTGGTCCGCCATGCTCAAGACCATCACCCAGCACGAGTCGCTGCATCAGTCTAGTAATGCCGACTCGAAGAGAGTCCAGCCCGATACGGGTGGTTTATGCCGCTGGTGATTGCCACGGCCCGCCTGAGGCTAAAGCGAGATGTAATCGCCTAGGAGGCGTTAGCCCCTCGCCCCCTTTTCTACCCATGGACGACCGTCTCGTCCGCCCGCTAGAGGTAGGCTGGAACACCTTTCGTGTCGGTGAACTGGACTCGTTTGTCGTCAGCTCCCTATCGGCACCCCAAGAAGGAGGCCTGACGGGCCGCCCTTGATGTCAGCCCCTTCTTCACTATGTGAGTTCTGTGACGTGCGGCTCGGGCGCCTTCGGGGCTGTCCCGCTTCTTGTTTGAGCTTATTCTTCTGCCTTTTGTTTTCCGCAATACATGGGCTGACGTCTCCGACTGGGAAACACGCACACGGTTGTTTTCCCCACGTTCGAAAGTCCCGTCTGATACTGGGTGGCCACGACAGTCACGCCGTCACCAGATATCTTCCCCCTTCTCACAGAGCCAGGTGCTACCGGGGCGGCGATGTACTACCAGTGGCTACCATCGCCACCAGCTCGGCTGGGACGCTCATCCCCACCGCCCGGAGCCAAGCACTGGGGCCCGAAAGCCGCTGTGCACCGGGCAGAAGGCTGTGCTGGGGATGATGGGAAGCCACAGAGCTCTGTGTAGGCTGGCCGTGCTGGAGCCACCGTCTAAGCTTACAGCGACTCAGTGACACAGCGACACGTCTGACATTGTGCGCAGATTCCCGTCACGGCCAAAGGGGGTGGCTCAGGTTTATTCGGAATCGTTGGGCGCCATGTCAGGTCGATTGTACTGCCACCCGCGATGCAGCGAACGAAAGATCGCCGACGCTACTGTCACCCAGCAGATTCCATGCATACCGTCCGACATCGAAAACGAATTATGAGAACAGAGACCAATACACGAAGTGATACTCGTCACGAGCCCAGCCTACGGCGAAGTGCAGCAAAGCGCGAATACAAAATACGGTTGCAAACCTTGACCAAGATTGCGCAAGTACTATACTGTGGCATTCTTTGATCCAAGCAGCCAGCTCGGCCGTGTGCTCAAGCTGCATCATGTTCGCTCCACAAATCACGGATGAGCCATCCCATCCACAGTGGCTCGCGAGGTCGGTTCATGTGTGGTGGGGATGAGACCTACTCTGGCTCTTTGGTCCACGTGCGGTGGACGGTCGCTTGGAAAGAAGCTGCCCTATGCGTCTTCGCGCGTACCTTTTTATGGCCTAGAAATGGTGCACAAACCGCTCAATCGATCGGCCATACAGAACGGCAGAAGAAACAGTCCAGCAGTGCGCCGTTGTCTTGGGCCACCTAGCAGTCGAGCACCAAAAGGTGTTTGGGTTGGGTGGCGCCAGAAAGGCCTTCCCAGTAAGTGTTTGAGTCCTGTTGAAATCCGGGTAGAATTATTGCTGACGCTTTTCGTAGGAGCGGCGGGCCTACCAGGGCCTGGTGTTGGCCGCCCGCGCCGCGCTGCACAGAGGAGGGGGTTACCCTCGCCTGAAGCCCGGTGGCCTCTTTTTTGAAAGGTGGCAAGCCGAGCTGGCAAGCCGAGCTGGCGCGCCTGCAGGTACGATGTGGCTGGCCGGATCATAGGATAACATTAGATTGGGCACACAACATGTGCTGGAGATGACACAATTTATGATGTCTCGGCAAAGTTGACCACCACAACTGAATAGCAACTCTACAACCGTTGCGAACATCGTGACAGATTACATCGGCTTGTAAAATGAGCACTGTTTCACTTTACAGGAAAAAAATAAGTCTCTCGTCCTCGCCCCTCTTTTCCGAGACCTGGCCGTTGCAGCAAGGCTTGCCCTGCTTAACTTGCTTCATCGTCGGTGCGGGGGGTGTGGCCAAAAGCCGCACCCCGGTGGTCTTCTCTTACCCTCCGGGGTCGGGGAAGACCACTAAGTGCGGGTACAAAACCTGCACAAAAGGCCTTTGTACCCCGGTATAACTCCCCTGCGATTATCATCAGATCTAACTTTGTTACTGATTATTTCCAGCTCCCCGGCCTGATAGTCGGGGACTTTGTCCTCTTCCTACGTTGGCCGCAGGCCCTAGAGAACCTCTCTGCCGGGCCCCTCACGGGGGTTCTGGTAGTGAAGGTTGCTGCCAGGGCTGCGGTGCTGCAGACTGCGATGGTGCTGGGCCACCTAGCCGTGGAACATCAGAAGGTGTTCGGGCTAGGTGGTGCCAGAAATGCTTTTCCGGTAAGTGTGGAATCCTGTTGGAGTCTTTGTAGAATCATTGCTGACGTCTTCCGTAGGAACGCCGAGCCTACCAGGGCCTCGTACTGGCGGCCCGGGCTGCGCAACCCGTAGCCGATGCCTGATTTGCGAATCAGAGACAAGGAGTTAGCACAATATACTCTTCGTCGACTAAGGCAGCAGGTCGCCGACACGACCTAATGTACACCTTCCTCGTCCGTTTTGTCGGGCCGGGCCCGGAAGAAGTTTAGCTTTGTGCTGTGAGCCATCACACTGGGTGGAGAGTTCGCATGATGTGAAGTGAAAGGCGGTTGTCAAGACAGACTGGTCGGAAGTCTCTGACGGTGAACGAAAAGTATCGACGACGTCCACAAATCGTTAGTCGCGTTTCTGGCCAGTGACACCAAACTTAAGGGTACCCAAATACAGCCTATTACTATAATACACGCAGGTGCATACTCTGTGATCATCGGCCCCGCTGCGCCGGAAGTGCTGCGCAATTTTGACGCCGAAGACGGAGAAGATGTGGATGGCAATAGAATTTGCTGTGGCGATTATCGCATCCACTCAAACTGCAACTCTACTAATTCTCAATCGGCAATATGCCGGTACACCTCTCGGCCGCGCCGGGAAGATACAACTATAATTCCCGGCCGAGTCGTCGATGGGTTGGCAACACAGACAAGAAATTCATCCAGCTAGACTCACGCCCTCCAGATCTACAAAGCCCGCTGCCGGAATGTGAATGAGAGGCAAATTCGGCCAAGACATGCGTATAGGACCGAAAAGAAAATGCAGAACGTTTGTCAAACTTTACCGAGAGCCTTTTTAGAGTGAGATCTTTCCCTGGGCGTAGCCTCAAGAGACGGAACGTGTCTATCCAACGGGTACTCCTCGGCGACGGCGTACAACGATGTCTCGACGTGGGATAGCGACAGCGTGCACTTATTGATATAAGTCTCACATCGACGACAGCTCAACTCTGGAGATGCAAAAGTGAGTACGAACGAACAAGGAACAAAGCATGGACAGAAAGCCTGATCGATGACGGGCAAAAAAAAAGAAACGACAAAAAAGAAGTCTCCGATACGGGGAATCGAACCCCGAGCTCGACGGTGAAAACGTCAGATGTTAACCATTACACCATATCGGATGTCGGACTTAAGCGCAACGATGAAGACGTACAGGCGGTGGATAGCAACAAGTACCCGTTTCACGGCCGTGGATGCAGCAGACTCTTCGCATCCAAAATCTGCCATGTACTTGGTCGTCAAAGGCACTTACGCTGCTTCTATGAGTGCTTCTGAACGCAGTGTCGACATGCTGAACATCGTCAGAGACCCCTATCGACCGGACCCCCGGGAACGCCAATACCTGAATCGGCCTTTGACGGCCCGGGCCGCAACACTACGGCGACGTCACTTTACCGGGCCAAAACCCTATACTTCAACACTACCCGCGATTCTGGCTCCTACAGAGGTGCTGCCGCCTTGATCCGTGTTGTGGGAAATATTGACACCCCCCGGATCGTTCCAACACACTTGCCAAGTCCTTGCGCCTTTCCATTGCACCCGCCCCTATACGAAGACCATATCTAAAATAGAGCTGGCCGCCTATTCTGTTCGGCACGAAGATGATCCTGCTTTCTTTTCAAAATCTGCATGAAGGCCGCTTGAAGACAGGTTCATCGCCCTCGTGTTCGCCCTGGGCAGGTTCCGTGTGAACGCCGTGTGAACACCAGAATGAAATTGCCATGGGCAACCAATGACAATAACAAACGTCGCCACACAGAATCAGCTACGCTGGTCCAGAACAACCTTTGGGGCGGGGTGAGAAGTCCGGCATGGCAAAAAGGGCACCAGAACCGTGGACTGAAGCCTATCGAAAGACAAATATGGCGCAAATGTTGGCCGAAGTGCATGAACAAGGAGAATCGATGCTCTTTCGATAGAAATAGAGTTGGGGAGACTGTGAAAGTAAGCAACAAGAGCAACAGCATCTAGGAGGAGACAGCACAGCGCTGCGTCATCGCACAGAGCAAGTTCCTGAAGGCGCTGGTCGACAATGGTGTAGCTTCCATCACTCCAGCCGACGTCCCATTCTGCCTCAACCAGCCCGGTAAGTGTCCTCCCTGCGCTTTCGCTGCTCCTTCTCACTGACATCGATGCCCTAGGCCCCGGTGCGAAATGTGCGACACATTTGGCCACTCTATTTGTTACAATACAGGGACTCTGTTTCAGAAACAGCCGTGGCTGTATATACAGCGCCAGACGCAATAACGTCCGACGATCGTCCTCATGTCCGTGACTGATCGAAGTTCTGTCCCTGTGGTCCACTAACGACAAAAAAAATCTGCTTGGAGATGGGGACAGCCAGTCAAATGAAAGCAACACAACTGTCTAAACTTCGTATAATGAATCCACATCATACCATTTGCTCCCATCATGGCCAGCTTCAACAGGATCGCCGCGATGTGTATTCTTGTCTCATCAGGAGTCGTCCGGGTATGGCCCGACGTTCTAGTCGATGTCATCAAAATCGGAGTGTTGAAGTCGGTTTCCAACTTGAGGAAGACCTCTCTCTCTCATGGATCGCAAACAGACCAACTCAACAGCCGCCATGTTTGTCCCTTCAATTGACGCAAATAAACAGACACGGCACTAGTTAAGATGCCATTGGGTGGTCTGTACGGTACGCGACCAAGGTTGCATTCCGCGTGTATCATCAACGGAAAAACCGTCGTCTGCCCTATCAACTCCATGAATTTGGGGTGCGCGAGACTTGAGTGTTCCCTCGGTGTTAGGGATACCTGACTACGTCAATTGGATAGATAGAACACCGTGACACCGTTATGCCCTGCAACTCTTTCCCGTGATGCTTATCTCTGACACTTGGTTTGGCATGTTGGGCGTGCTCTCACACCACTATTACAACTTGCTTTATTTTCTTCCCCGGGAGGAATCACGTCGCAAATCAAAGAAGCGGCCTGCAGTGCTTATACTGCTTTTCTGGAGTATATGGCAGACTTCAATATTACCGTGCCGAACAAATGAGCTTCGAGACGCACACCACTTTGATCCTTTCTAGCACCGACCTGTCTTCACGCAATGAACTTTCGAGCTCATAAGTCTAAAGCAGCAGCCGGCAAACAACGAACTCATCAATGCTTACACGGCCGTTCGTTTCAAAAAGCAGAAAGGTCGCCCAAGGCCTCGTGCCCGTCACGGAGGAACAAACGGACATCCTCGGCATCCTCAACAACCACGCGACCGTTTTGCAGGACGTCGGCGAGCGGATGGCCACGGGTGGCTTCGGCCACCCGTGACCTGGCCTACATGCGGCGCCAACTCGCGGACATACAACAGTCCGTTACCGAATAATCGGAGCGACTAGATGTTTCTGGCCCGCCATCGGTCGCCTCCTAAAGCCGTAGAGTTTCCTTTACTCCAAACACGCCGATGCCATCAAGTCGTATAACGTTCCCGACGGCGGCATCACTGAACCGCCAAGCAACGTCAACGACACGCGTCGCCGCCAATACTCAATCCGCGGGCCCACCGAAAGGCGCCGGGGTTCTCAAATCAGCGCTCCGGCGCTCAAATTCGCGAGGCCGCCTCCCTGTGGCATCCTCCGCGTCATCGACACCACGACCCCCCTCTCGCGGCAGTGGACGCGTCTTCACGGTACCGACGAGCGGCGCAAGCGCCTCGGCCGGCCGCAAGACTCCCACGATTGATAACCCGATGGATCTAAATGGGATCTAGCCAGGTGAGGTCACAGAGACCGTGAAGAGGTATAACATGACGCATATAAAGTATTGGTCCCGGTCTCTCTTCTTCTATCCCGCCTTTTCGCGGCATTCGATTTCAATGCGATCGCTTATTGTAGGGAAAGAGAATTGAATCAACACCAACAAGGAGCTCACTTGACCTACCGAGTATCGGCCCATGAGGACCTGACGATGGCCTTGGGTGTTCTTGGCTCGTCTTGTATGGTTCATGGCTGTCTGTGTCCGAGAAGAGCAAGCCTGAAAGAGAGCCTTATTTTTGAGACTGTGCTGCCGAACGTCCCTCGAGTACGTGATCTTCGACTTTAAACGTGCCTTTGATTCTCTTCCTATAACTTCCACTTTGTGACCTTGTTACCTTGCTCTCCTCTACCTACTTCACTCTCTTATTACCATTCTGTTAAACTATCTATACTCGGCTTTGAGTTAGTCTTCACCCCCCTACACCGTTATACGCTGCGTTTATTTCACTTTCACGCATTATTTTCGCACTTAAAATAAGCAAGCAAACTGTTTCCTACTTCGCCATGCTTAAATGACGGGTAAAAAGACTGGTCGACGTCTACCCACGAACTGATGCCGTCATCGAAGAGAAAACAAAACTGTGACTACAACGGCGAATCCTGTTTAACGGCTTTTTACTTTTTGATACAGGGCCATGCCAGTGGCCACCTGACTGGCCTTGGAACGCTCCATTCTTAGAACGCCATTCTGATCATCATACAATCAGATCATCACAATCAATCATGGCAGACAAGAGAGGCTGATAACTCCATATTGTCGACGTTTTGTCGCACAATCCTTCTCTAGCGACTTCGAGTCTAAGTATGAGAAAAGCCATTGCAGCTTTGAAGCAAGATCACGACTCTTCCTTGAAGCAAGATCACGACTCTTCCTTGAAGCAAGATCTACCTGCGTAGCCACTCCTCCGGTAAACCAGTACAGAGTACAACCAGCTTCATCCGCACCAACTCACGGCGTTTGACGAAGCTCGCCAGTTGAGAGACTTATCCAAAGACAATATTGAACGCCAAGACCAATTGCTTCCCGGCGAATTCGAATTATTACAGGAGTCTGCCACACAAACTTTTCAACGATTCTACGACTCTAACTTCGCACACAATAACCGTTCCTTGACAGCTGCATTACGCCGGTGGGGAGCACCATGTCGTGTCGAACCGCCGCCCTCCCGCGTGCCCCTTGACGCCCGAGCCAAGACGATGGTGACTACTTGCGTGACGGTATAACTAAAGTGATTGACCGTCAACGTAGCGCGGCCTAAGCCAGCCTTCGGTGATAATACCGACGTTACTATCGTCTCCGTCCGTTAGTCGCCGGAGCTCGACCGTAGGGGAGCCACCTAGACCAGGACTTTTAAGGAGAATAGAGAATGTACTACGTTAATCACCCCCTTTCGTAACAACAACGTCGCCGAGGCGAAACGTCGGTATCTCTTCCCTCTTCTGGTGGAAGATGTGAAGAGACACTCCAGCGTATGCCCGCTCGAGGCGATGTCTTCATCCGTGAGGAGCTCGCGCAGACGGAAGCGAGGAAAGCCGCCAAGACTCTTTAACCTCAGCGCCGGTACAACACTCGATCGAATGGATTGGAGTTTGTCTTTTTACGTGACATGTACTTCGACCCTGTCAGCAGTGGCGATTGGGGGTCTATGCGCCTACAACTTCATCTTTTCTTCTTCTTGCTATCTTACCTCGACAATTTCCTTTTCTTATTTCTTCCCAATCCCCCACACCTGCCCCCACCACTCCGCTGAGACAGGGTATTTCTGTTCCTGATCACGTTCTCGCCTCTTACTTCGCCATATGGATAGACACGCCATACAGATGACATCCGCATAACACGCAAGCTGTGCATCGATGTGCCACACGTGAAGACAATACGGCCGACGAGAGACTCGCTGTGATCTAGGTATTGTTGACAGTGAACCCTTCCCAGCTGCCAGATGCCTATCTTAATTTCATATGCAGCACATGCACCAAAAACACGTGGTAACGTAGGCACACCCCCAAACTTTCCAAAGGCTGACTATATCAACTGACAAGCAAGGCAGTCGAAGTCAAAAAACCATTCGATTCTACCTCAATCTGCTGTCTGGAGGACGCTCCAGTCAACATGACATGCGTATCGTCGGCAGAACGTCTGTCAGTACTCACGTAGAGTCACCGAGCTTTTGCACGCAGTGATCCAGTGCTCTTCAGACAACTTATCAAACAACGAAGCCGGTGGAGTCACGGTGATGTCTTTCTCCCGCCGCATATCCAAAACTCAAAGGGCAGGCCCTCATTTCGGTAGGCCATGGCAAAAAGAATTTCATAAGTGCTCGATGCCCTGCCAGAGATTACACTTCGATCTTTTGGCTGTCTTTGCTTCAAAGCGGTTCCAGATACGTTCACCGCGAATTTTGCTCTGCATATCACACCATCATCCACTGCTATAGCGTTGACAACTACACTCACGGCCTTGTCGATTCCCCCACAGGAAGAGCCTGGCATTAGCACCTCAATATGCGCGGGCGGTCAACACTCTGACAGATTCACCAAGTGCCTGTCGATAACGATACGTCTGCCCTTGTGCTGGTACTGGTATAGCAACAAACTTGGCCAACTGCAATTGACAAGACGTTAACGTGGGAGCTCGCCTGTCACCGGGGCGTCGCCAGCCGGTGTCGTCTCTGTGAGCAACATCGCCGAAGCTGTGAAGACACTCCTTCGCTTGTTGCCGGTAATATACGCGCTACCCTGCGTACCGTTGCACGATGCATGGAGCTATATTCTCACTATGACGCCGTTATTGAAGGATACCCTCGTGAGCTGATCCTCCTCGTTGGAGACTACCTGCGGAAGCCTGCCCATCTCATTCGAGATCCCCGCCGTGAATACGGTCTCAAGTCTGGCCCCACGGGGTAGCGGCCCATGTGAGCTACGATGGTGCTATGTCCGAGGCATGCAGCTCCCGCGTTTCCTCTTGGCCGCCAATGACGATGGCAATGAGACGGAGCGTCATTTTCTGCGCCTGTTGTATGGTGACGGCCAGTACAACCAGTGAAAGGATGAGTGTGACCCGGCCGTGAGTAGTGTCTGCGGTTTGTCGATGGAGCTGCTTTGCAGCATCGCGTCCATCTACTTTTTCTTCTTTGCTTTCGGTGTGTGCAGACTCTACCACGCGTCTGCGCTGTCTCTGTGGTGTTTCGAGCAGTGTCTAGTTCTTTGTTTTGTTTGTACGACACATGGCGGCAATTCAAGGAGAATGTGAAGAGTCGTGAACCTTTCGAGACATGCAAGAAACCCTGAAATACAAGAAGAACACAGACACAAATGGCGCTCTATGCCTATCGAAAGGCCTCGACACTCATAGTCATTAAGGGCATGAAACTATGCTCTTTGTGCGAAGATGGTCAGACATTGTTGTCGAGTACACCGGATATCGAGCAAGCCATTCTCTTTGGCCGACCCATGACGTCGAGGGCTTCTTCTAACGAATTGGGATATCTCAGAGCCAAGAAGACATGGATGAGTATAAACAAGAGCAGTATAGATTCTCGATTTATATTCAAAGCATATGCACATACTTCCGTCCAAGTTTTGAAGTTGCCGTGGCAGTCAGATGTTCGGATGGTGAGGCACTTTTCACCAGCATCTCGCAAGCCACAGCCATCGAGGTCTTCCAATACCTCATCGAAGTCGAAAAGGCGCTTTCCCAGTCCCCGTTTACACGCCGCTGTCGCACCCTCTGTCGTACGGTCGGAGAGAACCTCAAGCTTCGAGCCCCCACCAAAGCCGCGGAGCCGCCGACGTATGCCATGGTCCTGGCCACGCGCATCCTTGACGAGTCTTTTCAGTACCCTGCGTTCGTTATCCAAAACTTGTACGGCAGCGAAGCGCAGTCTCTGCTCAGCCTCCCAGACGGGAACAGGAACCCGTCGGCGGGAGCCTCCGGGCAACTGGACGCAACCGCTGCCGCCACACAAGACGCGGTGACCGCCCTTACGGCCGCCATCAAGGACTTACCAGACGAATGGGCACCACCTGTGACCGCCACCCCAAGCACTGCGACGGCCCTGTACTTCGATGCGTCGCATGAGTCTCAAAGCCAGTCACAGTCTCAAGCGCAATCGTATACCGCGCTCTCCCGGCCCATCGCTAGGTACTCCCCGCCGGCACACCCATCCGTCGGCATGACCATTGGCATCGACCAACGGTGCCTTCGTCTGCCCCACCTGCACTGGCACGGCCAAAACGTCGGCATTTCTCCTGGTACACATTATGGCCGGAAAATGCAGCCCGCCAGCGCGCCTCGCGAAGACGGCGTCATTCGACGATCAACTTGGCCAACACAACTGGGAAAAAGAGCGTGTTGGCCAACCTCTAGTGAGAAACAGTTATACATGATTGACAAGAAATGAATGAAGGTAAAGATTTACTTGGCCTCAAGAGCTCGCCATTGAGAAAACAATAAATACTGATGCCGGCGTGACATGCCGCAGAACCGCGAGAAAGAAGACTGTGCACTGACAACACATTATTGAAAACACATTCACAAATTGTTCTCTGCATCTGCCAGAGGACTGAAAACCGTTGCATCTTCGATAGCAGCCTGCTATAGATATGCTGTACGAAAAAAACCTGTGGCACACACGAGACTGGGTTATGAGTTTTGTGGTTCGATCCAAAATCATCACACACGACTTGCAGCCCCACGATAGTACAGATCTAAAGCTACAAACGACACCGGTCAGCTAAACACCCTTGGAAGGGCAGTCGGCGTACAACAAAGTTTTGTTTTAGCTCACTGTGAGAGCCCCGGATTTTTCATAATATGCTGTCTCTGCCCAACTCAACAAGAACCCGGACGAGCCTGGATTTTACTTTGATCATGGCCAACCAGCTGTGAAAGCCTGACTTGTGCCGAGGGGGCTTTTGACATCACACCTTTGTCTCAACGCTTTATGGGAATTTGTTTCATTGTCCCACACCGATGACCATCAACGTACCTTCGCGAGGTATTGGAAGATGAAAAGGCCTTGTCTCAATAACCTTCACACGGCGCTGCCGCACCCGCTGCCGCACCGTTGGCGAGAACCCCAAACTCCGGGCTCCTTATGTTGGTAGCCACGACGTCGCCGTAGCTGGCCAACACACTCGTCCAGCGCGTTCCACAAACTGTTCATGGCCTTTGAGACACAGTAGATGCCATGCCATTGCAGGGAGCATAACAGTTTACAGCGATATTGATGTTGGCTCATGGTTTCGATACATCCCAGCAGTATACGACCCAGCATCATTCAATGATGCTGGCGCCAAGCGAACAAGGACGAGCAGGGGGTAGTGCGGCATGGAGATAAAGCATACACAGCTTGGCCGCCCCAGCGACATCTTACAAACGCATTACTCGGGACTGTGTCGAAGATACCACTGGCAGCTGATGAGACTCGATCCAGAGCAAGGTACAGTTCAACGATATGAGCAAATCAATCCGTGTGAAGAAGGCACTTCTAGCTTGACTTCCGTCTCCAACAGAACTATGAAGAACGATGGAGCAAAATGGAACATCTCCCCTACCTTCTCGCCTGTCCCCCCTTCCCTTGAGCTCGTTCTTTTCGCATCTACAAAGGGAGCGGGATGGCGCGGACGATCCAATTGAAAGCCAAGCCAATTAGAAAAGTGTATTTATGCCGACCCTTTTTTCAGTAAGGACGAGAAAGGCCGTCGCTTTGAGAAAACAGAGAAAACTACCACGACTCGGACGGCCCAGAAGAAGGCAACGCCAAAGTGGTACGTTCACTCTACAGCGACCGGTGCCAACCTCACGATGACCTTACAAAAACTACAGAGTGCCATGCATCCTTAAGTTTCGGATAGGGCAATTTCTTTTTCGGCAATTCAGGACATGCATACCAAGAAATAGCTGTATCAAACACTATTTATGCAGTCTAGCTTGCCTCCGTCTAAACGAGCTCAATCCAGCCAGGTTGACACGCAGTGAACTCTCTGTTTAGGGAAGAACTGTTAGACAAGATCCAGGCGCGCGCCGAAACTGCAGTAGCTCAGGGTTCGGCCCCAGTCGTCGACGAGCAATCCGCCATCGCAGGTATCTTGCAAGCCCATGCCGCCGCCCTCCAAACCATCAACGTCGGGTATCTCTCATCAGCTACATCGAAGCCAAGTACATTGAGACGTCTTGATCTAGCACTGGCGGCGCGTGGTGGTTGTGCAGCTGCTCGCACAGCGTGAAAACTCTATATGACTCGAGTCCTCCTCTGGAAGGTTGCCATGTCTCGACTGTACTTTTGCCCTCAAACCTGTGCCACCTCCATGGCATCCTTACGTCTCCACATTTCCATTATCAAGCTAGAGATGGTGTCTGAAAGCAGGTGCTGGCCATACAAAGTTAAACACCCAGAGTCAATAGCTCTCATCTCTCATCTCCGCTCATACATGACGGTCAGATGCCGTGACGATGAAGCCAATATGCGAGATACTGAAGAAACATTCAGCAAATGCAGTCACACTCTTTTGACAGGAGTTTGGGCAACGGGAAAATACGGCTTTTTTTCGCACATTCCCCGCGATGCTGGACGGAGTTGCAATTTCAGTCTTCATCTCTCCTCTGCCATCACAACGCCCATCTAATACTTCTTGTCAAGAGAGCCCAAAACGCAGACGTGTTAATGTTGCAGGCAAGTGACAAAGCCGCATTAGACTTTATTAGTGGAGCGGGTTTCTCTCCCCTTTTCTCCTCTTCCATAACAATCAATGAATCTTCTCTCTCTTCAATCAAGAGTCTCAATCGACCTTTTGAACAGCACCGAACATCCAGAAAACAACTGAGAACTATCCCTGTTGCTGCTACCCCATCCAATCCTCAACGTGAGTTGACTTATAATTCAATACCACTTCTCCTATACCCGCTCCATTCTTCTTAATAAAAAAACCTGAGAACGTGGACGTGTCGAAGTTGGTGCACCTGCGCTGCGGCTAGGACGCGGGTGATTCGCGCTCCGTCACCTGTTCCGCGCCAAGCAAGATGGCCAGCTATTCTGGGCCGTACGGCCTTTTGGCCGGAGACTCCCCGTGGCCTGGTCGGCCTTTCTTCAAACTCTAGCGCAGCGAAAGACTGTGTACCGGCCGGGCAAGGCAGACTTAAAGAAAGACGCAGCCAGACGTTGGCGGCTTCAGCTTCATGCCGCTGGTCATGGCCTACTGCTCGCTTTGAGGCCGAGTTGGAATGTTGGAAGGCGACATGCCAGCGGCCGGACTTCTCCTTACTCTCCAAGATCTCCTGGACGTAGTGCGGATCCCAACCTCGATCATGTTCCAGTCTGGATGGCGCGGAGCCGTAACTCCCGATCAGAATAATGCTACGGCTGGCAAGAGGTTCATTGTGCTACCGTGCCTTGTCGGAGGAAAACCACTGGGTTGTGACGATCATCGACCGCACCACGGGGAAAGGCCTACTGGTACAACGCGATGCTAACATACGCGGATGACAACATCCGACTAGAAGTCGATGCTTGGCTGCAACATTACGAGCTGACCACCCGCAACTTAACTTATGTCGAATGCCGGACAGAGCTACAGACTAACGGTTGGGAATGTGGCTTGCTGGTCCTTGGAACGGTCAGAACTTTCTTCGAGAAACCTTCCCTTGCCGGTCGTGCTGCCCTCGATGTTAGCCCCGTCTTGACGATACAAATTGCTTAGTTTGACATTTTGCAAGTTTTTGGTGAATGTTGCCCATGAGATGCGTCTCGTGGCATTTTGTTTCCTACTGTGTTTTCTCTCTTTTGAATAAAGGCGGGTGGGATTTTAAAAGGTTGGTTTTAATGACAAGCAGACAGAGCCAGCCATGGTTTGTGACAATTTGTGTGCCTATTCTCTGTTGTTCGTTTTAAATGTAGATACAAAAGAAAAGCAGTCCGATAAAATCGGTTCAATCGATGTAGGTAGAATAATTGAAAGCAAAGAGAATCAAAATAATCAAAAACCCCAATGCAAAAGTACTTGATTGTGAGAATTTTTGTGGAAATAAAAATGATGACAATTTTGGAGCAGCCCAAACAAAACATAGACTAACAGGTAAGTGTGCCGGTGATGAAGGTAAATAAAAGTAAAAAGACAGCCAAGTTACAAGACCCAAACAAAAGCAACACGGAACAAAATAATAGAAAGGAGAGAAAAAAAAAGCAAAGGAAGAAACTAGCTAGAGAAGCCAAATGCGGAAGCAGCCTATGCGCCAACACGACCGAGGCTCTTTTGCTGCTGCTGCTCCGGCGTTGGCGTCAGACGGCGGCGGTAGACGGGGAGCACGCCCAGGTTGCCGCTGCCAGCAGTGGCTGCACCGTTAGGCACGGGAATGCGGTTGCCCATTCGGTCCGGGATCAAGTCCAGGTCGGAGTCGACGTCGTTGTTGTCGCCGCTGCTGCCACCAAGCGTGGCGTTGAGGTTGGCCGCAACCGAGTTCAGGCCGATCTTCGAGGCCATCGTGGGCGAGGCGTCCGGCGTATCGGGCGCACCGTGCACCAGAACAAAGCTCGGCGTCGGCTTGACGGGGGAGGGAATGACAAGGGGCGTAGTGGTGCCCGAGGCGGCGCTGACGGCCGGGACGGACGTGTTCACGCTGATGTTGCCGCTGTTGGGGCGGCTCATCTGCGCAGCCTCCGGCCGCACACGCAGCCGTGTGGGCAGGGCCTGCTCGAAGCCCTGTGTTCGCGCCACCTGCTCAATCGACTTGAAGTACTTGACGGTCTTGACACGCAGCTCGTGCGTGGCGTCCTCGTCACAGACCACCATGGGGTGCGGGTGCAGCTGCAGGCTGGACAGCGTCCACATGTGGTTGACGCCCTCCTCAATGCACTTTTGCAGCGCCAGCGCCTTGCGCGGGCCGAGCACAATGGCCACGACCTCGCGGGCGTCCAGGACCGTCTGGACACCGACGGTCAGCGCACAACGCGGGACGGCATCGATGTCACCGCCGAAAAACCGGCTGTTGACCCGGATGGTGTCGTAGGCCAGCGTCTTGACCCGCGTGCGGCTGACCAGGCTCGAGCCCGGCTCGTTGAACGCAATGTGGCCATCCTCGCCGATTCCCGCCAAGAACAGATCGATGCCGCCGCAGTCGACAATGCTCTGCTCGTACTGGGCGCACTCGAGCTCCAGGTCCGGTGCGTTGCCGTTCAGCAGGTGCACGTTTTCGGGCCGGATGTCGACGTGGCTGAAAAAGTTGGTCCACATGAAAGTGTGGTAGCTCTCCGGATGGTCGCGGGCAAGGCCGACGTACTCGTCCATGTTGAAAGTCACGACATGGGCAAACGAGACGCGGCGCTGCTTGTAGGCCTCGACCAGGCGGGCGTAGACATTGAGCGGGGTGCTGCCGGTGGGCAGGCCAAGCACAAAGGGGTGCTGGGCAGTAGGGGCAAAGGTGCGGATGCGGTCGACAATGTAGTTGGCGACAAAGGCGCTGGCCTGGTCCTCGTCGTCGCGGATGATGAGACGCATGTTGGCGGTTTTTGTGGGTGTGTGTATTTGTGTGGTCAAGGGAGGAGAAGAAGGGGGGAGAGTGTGATGTCGAGAGAATAGAGGAAGCTGTTAGAGTGGCAAATTGGTGATTTGATAAGCTTGATATGGAGAAGAAGGACGATGGATGGCGATGGGTGGTTGGAAAGAGAAGTCAAGAGAGGTGTTCACAAGCAAAAGAGAGAATGGTGGTCTATTGGCTTTTGGGTATCTAAATAATACAAACAGAAAAACAAGAAAACAGAAAGAACGAAAATAAGAGAGAGAGAGAAAAGGAAGGAGGAGGAAGAAAGAAGAAGAGAGAGGAAGGAAAGAGAGAGGGGGAAAAGATGTCGAGATAAGGGAAAGAGGCAAGTGACATAATTGGCAACGCGTTTCTGCACGTACGTTCCTTCTAGCTAGAAGCATTATGACAATAGAACAAGAAAAAAATGGAACGAATTCGAAAAAAGAATGGCAAGTGACAGTGTTGAGACCCAGTGTTGCCGGGCGTTCCTTCCCCTCAAAGAAAGGTGGACGGTGGTGAACAGGTGAACAAAGGGCAGAAGGCACGTTGGGTGTTGAACGAAATCGGTGGAAAGTGGAAAGTGCGATCTAACCTTTTAGCTTTTAGGCCATACAAAGCAAGGGCAGTGTACAATACAATGCGGAAGGCAGCACCGACAAGCGATGATTTACTTGCTCGACTCGGTCACTCGCCGACTCGCCCCTTCCCTTCGTGGCGAAATCTCACTATTCCTCTACTTTTTTCTTTCTTCCCCAGCCTCTCATAGTCACCAGACGCCGACCGGTCTTTCCTGGTCTTGAACGGTGTCGTACCGTTTGGCCCTCTTTTGGGCAGCTTTTGGCCTGTCGTTGGCTCACTCCGAAGAGCTGTTCACTCCGAAACGACCACTCCGAACGATCACTCCGAAATGCACTATTACAACGTTGGTCACCAAAAAGCACCAGGCGATATCCGTTCTGTGCCATCTTACTTCTCACGCACGCCCCCTCTATCAAACAATCTTCATCGTGCCCACCACCTGTCACCTGTTTGGATGACTTTCCACTTACACGGACAGTTACGCTCTCCACGTCTCCCCATGCCTCGTTACGCTCTGTTACTTCTGTTGCAGTCCTCTCCGATAAACGGTCCGCCGAGTCCGTTAGTGCGCGGTCGTTGTCTTCTTGTATGTCTCTTTTTTGGGTGCGTGTTTCCGCTGGCGCTTACACGTCCCTCCCCTGCTTGGCCTGGAGCGGTGCCAGCACCGTCGCCGGCCTTTGATCTACGCGACATGGTTTTTTAGGAAAGAGTTTCTGAGAATAAAGACTGTTGGAAATGATCGACATTTTGAATGTTGGCAAGCATGCGTCATCTTTCGAGTGAGAAAACTTTATCGTCCAGCGCGCCTTCCCTGCCCCGGATCTCGCTACTTTCGCGCTGTCCAACGTAAAAGTTTAGGAAGGAGCAGCCCGGTGGCTTCCACCACAAGCGCAACGCGGCCGCCGTCGTTGGGGCGTGCCACCCGGCATGAATGGGGGCAAAACTCACAAAAAAAGATAGGTAGAAAGCGTGAAGAGCTTGCAAAAAGGGAGGATGGAACGTTGTTAGTGGGGTGTCTCGTTCGTTCATTGGTTCTTGGAAAGAAGGCTCAAAGAAACCAAAGAAGAAAGATTGTACGACTACGACGTACTCCGGAGTACGGAGTACGTACGCTTGAGAGTTTTGTGGAGCCTCGTCACCAGTGGGCGGCGGACGCTAAACCGGGTGCTGAACGCTAACCGTGCGGACGGAAGGCCATGCGCACTGTCTGTGTGGTTAGCTGCAAGCTCCAAGCTGCCTCCAGTCTGTGACGGAGTCAAACGTGCACGCCGTCGACCTCCATCTCAACGACGGACAACAGCTGCTTGAAGTAGAAAAAAGTGGACCAGAAGCAACGTCGATTCTTATCTTTGATCTCGTCCATCTCGTATATCTTCTTCTTTTGGTCTGGACTGCACCAGACGCGCGCGTAAAACAGATGCAACTATTCATGTACTTTGTATGACGCAAGCAGAGTGGGTTTAGGGTCGTGCAAAGCTATCTGAAGGTGCAAGAAAACACATACTGGGTAGAGGTGTATAAAGTACAAGGCGATAATTTTCATTCTACTCTCCCCCGTCGTCAATCTTCCATTGTCATTCTAGAAGTTTTATGTTGACAAGTGTATTTAGATACAGAGCGAGTGGATAAGTTTGTATTCGGTGAAAGGGGAAGCGAGAAGGGGAAGCCATTGCTACCTCCGGCAATCGGGGAAAGATGGCTTGTACGGAATATGGCCTGGATGTGACTCCGATTTGTCGGTGCTGGAGCCGGCATTCTGAAGGATAAATTCGAACTACCGAACAATCAAAATAATTGAGGGCAGCAATACCCTCCTCGTCTCTGGGTCGAAATGCCCCGGAATGGATAGATTGCCGTATGTAATTCATATGCCGTGATGTGACTTAAAATGAAAACAAAGAGAATACGGGCGGCAACGGGAAAAGGAAGATTTAGCATCTTTTTTTTTTTCTGATGGTAGAAATTAATACACAAAATAAGGAAGAAAACAAAGTAACTGCGGCCATAGATAATTTCAAAACAAAAGATAGACTTTAGCAGGAGGCTCGATCTGGAAGAGACGCAACGACGGAGGGCTGCACTGATGGACGTGTTTTGGGTAGATGGCGAGATGTTGTCGCAATGCTGCAGGATAGCCTGTACAGCTCCTTCCTTCCGTGCCGAGCGTGCTTCAACGTCTACACCATGCCCATCGTCGGTCCTTTCTCTTCGGCCAGCGCCCGCTCGACGGACGTCAATCTGTGGCGCACATACTGATGCAGCCACAATTGACTTGTCATGTTTCCTTATCCATTCTAATTACGAGTCTCCAGTCTCTATCTCCACCTTCCATATGAGAGAGATGGTCAGATACGTCAAGCGCAAGTGCAAATGCAGGTGCAACCTTTCCCCTGTTTTTTCCTCCAACTGAAGCTCCTTTCGTTGTTTTAGTGGACGGCTTGGTACGGCACGCTCTCATTGGCTGGGATTGTGTAAAGGCACTGGCGCCATTGCCCGTTCTGGCAACTACGCCATCGAAGCCTCTCTGCGCCTTCTGATCTGATGGGCGGGCGCGGCGGCGTACTGAGTACATTTTGGAGAGAGTGGGACTCCTCACATTTCCCGAGCTTCTTCTCATTCCCCCTCCAAGGCAACGTTACAGCCTTAAAATATGAATAAAACTAAAACCGCCGAACAGGCGGTGGGGTATCTGCACAACCGCACCTTTTCGTTGTTACAGCAGTTTGGGTCAAAGATAGCAGCGCCTGCGTTGGAAATTGGACTTGGCCAAGAAACGAAGATGGAGATGCCTGCACTTTATCTGATTCAGTGACATGGCTGCCCCTCGTACCTTCCCTCATTGCCGCCCTGTAGCCCTCTGCACCTGCCTACTGTAACACCTGTAACTGCCATCGCTCCTGCCCTCAGATTTCGAATTGGACACGCGACTGCCCGGCACTCTCTCGAGCTGCAGATCGCCATCTCCAACCTTTTTTTTTCGATTTCTCTTTCTCTCTGCTTGTCACTATGATCCTGTTCAGTCAATATTCCCCCCTGTCTCTCTTTCTGATAGTAGTTCTTTTAATACGCCCCGCCCTCTCGCGGCCTCGCTCCACCCAAATTGGCTTGTTTCGTTTGGCCCGTCGAAGCCCATATATCATAATGCGCTCTTTTGGTTGGCTGCTCGTGGTCGACGAGATACAAGAACTACTTTCGAGCGACAAATGGCCTCTCGAAGGTCGATGTATCTTCTCTATGAAACTAGGCACTCACACTATTTGGTAACTTAACACGCAAACAAAACATTGATCTGTGATCGAGTTCCAGCAAACCCCCGAGTGTCCAAGAAGACTCAATATCGCCCCGCTGCCGCGGTCTGAATGTCCCTTCTGCCGACCCCTATTTTTGGTCTTCCTACCCTGCCACCCCTGGCTCTTCTCAATATACGTAAGATCCTCGATACGACAGTGAACAAACAAAAGCCAAGCCAGAACTCATGCACATAACAACCTAGGAGGATGGCATACCTAAAATAAAACCGGGTCCAGCTTTTTGGGAGCTGGGATAGCTTTCTTCCTTTTATGTGTGTCTTGCTTCGACGCGGTCTCTTGTCTCCGTTACTCGCCTTTCCTCTCGCCTTTCTCGACTTCCGGACCTCATTCGACCTTTTTCGGTCGTTACACACACCTCCCAAACTCGCCGCTACTCAGGTTGTCCCTCCGCAGGCCCTCTTCCTATTCTTCTTGTATCTCTTGTGTCATCTTCTGCATTTCTTCGTTACGTCCCTACCCTCTGTTCGGTACCACCAACTCCCCTCTGATTCTTGGCAGGTCCCTTTTTGACCGCCTTGCCCCAACAAGCCTGCCTCCCATCTAGTGCATTATCGTTAAACTTATTCATAACCACAGCTCATCTAGACTTAAGGTCTGCCCGTTAACGTCAAATTCCCAAAGAGACCAATAGGTAGATACAACAAGCCCCGCCAAGATTGATATTGACACATGGGCTTGGCTTGACCGACCCTTATTTCCTTTTCTACGCGTACGTTGTGTCCATTGACCATCGACAGCCTTGCCTTATTTTCATTTGCCCCTGAGACAGTTAACTACCCTCATTCACACCCCCCCCCTCTCTCTTTTTTTTCAACCCTCCACCCCTTTACTTTCGTTCATTGCACCCCCACCACTCAATACTCAATACTCAATACTCCACAACTCACAATACCCGTTGAGCCGTACCTTTTCTTGCGATACAGAGTGGCGACGATCAATACGTGGTAGCTCCTGCTGCGGTTCCCTCTCGTCTACTAAAAATTCAAAGAGTTGTCTAGCTTGGCATCTCTCTATCTGTGCTCCTTTCCTCTGATCTCTCATTCAGCCGCTTAACACGTTTCGTCTTCTGATGTCCTTCGGGTTTCCTGCCTTCCTCAGCGAGTGTCTTGTCCGCCGTTCCTTCCCAGTACACCGCGTACTTGCCTAGACCGCTTACCAGCATCTGCCCGTCCCCGTGGTCTCTCCTTCCTATTTTCGCAGCATCCACCCACGGCTCTTTCCCTCGCCCACCTCGCCCATCTCTCCCATCTCTCCATTCTCACGCGTGTCTCGCCTTCGCCTGTCGTTCCTGCCCTCAAATTCTCCGGGACCCGCTCTAGGATCGTCTGGACACAAGAGGGCACAGTACATGTACCTGTGGACAGTACTTGAGGGAAAGAGTGACCGGCACACGAAAAAAAGGGGCTCCGCTCCTTCTTGCTTGGGTTGCTTGTGCTCTCAGGTTCAGCCCCTCCCTATTTCTTCTCTGTCTTCTCTCGTTCACGTATTTTTGGTCTCGCCTTCGAATTCGAATACCACAACAGAAAAACAACGCCAAAAAAGCGACTAATACGACTTGCACCACCACCACCACCTTACCACCACCTTGCACCACTCTAACCTCCCCACGCTTTCTTTTGTTCCCTCTTGGCTCTTGCGGCTGGGCCCTGGCTGCTACCACCTCAAGAATCCCGCCCGCCGCCTTGTTACCTGACAACCAAAGATCAAAGGGAAAAAGAAAAAGAGGAGCCCCAAGACAACAAAAGCCTCCAAGAAGAGCCCACTACCGAAGAGACAGAAAAGGTAGACCGAAAGCAGCGAGAAAGGGCAGAAGGAGTCCACACTCGTGCACAACGTCGCCGCCGCGCTGCACACACAAACCCTCCTTACACCTAACACGCCAGGACACGCCAGATACGATTTTTGCCAAAGCCCATCAGCCATAAGCTGTTGCTACCCACAGTCCAAGTCACCTTGGCTTGTCCCCTTTCTCTCGTCACTCTCTCTTTTCCCGGGGTCACTCTTTCTCTGGCCTTGCATCCTATCCCGTTCCCGGGACGCCAATACTACCTGCAACTACCTGCAACAACGGAAGACGAGAAGAGTTAAGAGACTTGGCCCGGCCGATCAGCATCTGGTTGTTCGTTCTATTTTTTTCGTTCTCTCTTCGATGCTCCCGATCTCCTGGAGCTTTGCGTTTCTCCTCTTCTTTCTCTTGTGTCAAAGGACCTTTCGTATAGTCCACGTTCGCCTCCCCTCCCTCGCTCCACGTCCGAGTCACTTTTTAACGTTTCGCCAGGCGGTCTTACGTCTCCAAGCCTAAACGCTCGTGTTTTTTTCTTCAGCCTTTTTGTTGATTGCTACGGCTGTGGTTCTTGAGACTCTCTGACCCTCCTTTATTGGCGATATCTCCTTTTTTTTGTCTCCCCTTCTTTCACTGGAGCCTCTTCTGTCTGTCGTCTCATCTGTCAACAGCAGCCAGCGTCCAATTCAGCCCTAAGGAAGCCATAGTTAACGTTCTCTTCGTTTCTGGCGTCCTTGACGCAACACCCTTGCACTCTTGCACCCTCTACTTTGACCTTCTACCTTTCTCTGCATCGGCCTGCCCCATCCCGCTGGTCGCACAACTACGCCATTTGGTGCCCGTGTGTTGTTTATTTTTTCCCCGTTCCGCCTCTTCTCTCCTACAGTGTCTTTTCAAACTTACACACATAGTCCCCTTTACCTTTCCCACCCCTTGAAGACCAACACCTCGATTGTTGCTTGTCAAACAGTCTTGTCTATCATTCTCCTCTCCGTACTACACGCCCTCCATCAATCTTTCCCCTTCTGGGGTTACCCATTTTGGAGTCTACTACCTTTCTACATCTTGCCCTCCGATCTTGATCTCTTGTTCGGACATTTTTTTTTGTTTTTGTGTTAAAGGCTATGAACCCCTAGCCTCTTCTTCATCCTTCACCTTTCTTTTTCTGCTTCTTCTTCTTTTTCTCCTCCTGCCTTCCCTTGTCTGTCATGCAGTCACTCGCTTCCGCCATGATGTCCTTACGCAGTGCCCTCATCACCGCCCTCAAGTCCCTTCTGAAGGGCAAGTCCTCATCCAGGCCATTCTCGCCTTCTGGGTGAATCCCAGCAACTCGTCAATACACAAGTCAGGGTCGGGCGGGAATGCACACGGTGATGCCGCACAAACATCTTCCACATCACAACACTTACCGGCTTCACCTTCACAACAGCAAACAAACGGCCACGCACCATCACAAGAGCCGCTTACACCGTCATTGTCAAAAAAGACGACCGCCACCGTTACCATTACATCCTCAAACTCCTCGCCATCCTCTTCACCCGCCTCGCTGCCCACATCCCCGGCTTCGCCCACGACCATCTCACCGCCTTCCTCGCCCGACCAGCAACCCCGCCTCTCTCTTAAGAAGAGCAAGAATGAAATTCCAACTCAAACTCAAACCACTGCATACGCAACATCAATAAAGCAATTTCTCCAGGATGCCGAGCGTATGCTGCTGCAACCTGTCCAGGGCGAGCACCTCGAAAACTTGACCACCGGTCTTAAGGTTCAGTTCCGTAATCGTCTCTTGAACAATGCCACCTGCATGCTTCCGTCCTACAACCACCAGCTGCCCAGCGGCCGTGAGCAGGGCCGCTATCTTTCGCTTGATGTCGGCGGCTCGACGCTGCGTGTTGCTCTGATTGAGCTCCGCGGCAAGAACTCGGACGACGAGATCATCAAGAAAGCCGAGAGCGTTGAGAGCGCCGAGAGCGCTGAGAACATGGTGATCCTGAGCAAGGCATCCTTCAAGATTACGCCGGAACTCAAGAAGCTGGAGGGCGTGCACTTTTTCGACTGGATGGCCATTCGCATTATGGAGACGATCAATAAGGCTGAGGGTGGAAGCGGCAAAAGCAAGGACGATGACAACTGCCCGCTGCCCATGGGCCTCGCCTGGAGCTTCCCAATTGAGCAGACCTCTCTCCGTGGTGGTCTGCTGCAGAGCATGGGCAAGGGCTTCCGCGCTGCCGACACTCTGCTGGGCCAGGATCTCGGTGATGTTATCCAGACCGCCTGCCTCGCTCGTGGCCTGCACGTCGAGCTGGCTGCTATCGTCAACGACTCTGCCGCTGCCCTCCTGTCGGAAGCGTACATGCATGCTTCCACCCGCTTTGGCCTTATCCTGGGCACAGGTGTCAACATTGCCGTCCACCTACCTGTCCCGACGGTTGGCCGCGCCAAGTTTGGTGCCCGTCCAGCCGCCTGGTTTGACGAGGCCAGCCACGTCATTGTCAACACGGAGCTCGGCATGTTCGGCCACGGTCTTCTGCCCATGACCCGCTGGGACAGCCTGCTCAAGGCCGACCATCCCAAGCCCGACTTCCAGCCCCTCGAGCAGATGGTCTCGGGCTACTACCTCGGCGAAGTGACCCGCTTTGCCCTTCTTGAGGCTGTCAAGACAGCCGGTCTCTTTGGTGGCGTCGCACCACCTTCACTGCTGACTCCTTACGCCCTCGACACCGAGACTTTGTCGGTGATGGGAACGTACGTACTCCCCAATGATGCTCTTCTGTATAAAGCGACGCTAGCTAACTCCGACCAGTGACAACTCGCCCAAGTTGGAGATGGCGACCGCCGTGTTCCACAAGCACCACCCCACGGCCTCGGGTGCTGTCCCTGCTCACTCGGACATTGTGGCGGTGTGCACCCTGGCCTCGCTCATTGCCCAAAGGTCTGCCGCTATTGTCGGCGCGTCCGTCTACGCTCTGTGGGCGCTGAAGGCCGACACGGAGAAGGAGTACATCCAGGAGCTGTCGGTTCCGGCAGCCACGGCCATCCAGACCCAGCACGCCAACAACGCCACGGCTGAGCTTGCCATTGTGCAAGCCCGCACTGTCGTCGCCTTCAACGGCTCCGTCATTGAGCGCTACCCGCACTACCTGGAGCAGTGCCAGGCCGTGATCAACTCGCTGGCGTCGGCGTCGGCCGTCTCGGCCTCCATCGACCTGGTCCCGGCCAAGGAGAGCTCGCTGCTGGGTGCCGCTGTTGGCACTGGCTTGTCTGGGCGCGTAAGGCTGCCTTGTTCATGTCTTTGCTTCCCCCAGTTTCAATACCCGCCTATAAAAATCTTATTTCATATCTCTCCACATCCTTTGTAAATAGAATCGACACGGCGTCCTGCGGTTTTTGCTTTTTCTAGTCCATCCTTGGCCATCAGCACATACATTGTTTTCTTTGTCGGCGGTTGGGCTTCATTCTTTTCCATTTTTTCGCCCCCATCATGTTTCAAGATGGGTTCTTACGGGAACGCCCCTCGGGGCTTAGGAGTTCTCTTTCGCATGTTATACACATACACAAGCCTGTTCATAGCATGTCCTTTTTGACCTTTGCAAAGGTCCACCAAAAAAAAAAGCATACAAAGCCGGCGCTGCAAAATGACAATAAAATTCAAATATTCATAAAACGCCCGAAAAGTTGCGTGAACGGAATTAAACCGTGGCTTGAAGTGATAATCCAACGGATACATTACATCTAGTAATTGAAGTTACCCTGCAAAGCAAAAGGTATATAGCGCTCCTTGCGTCGTTGTCCCAAAAGTTAATAAAATCGTCCCAAAAGAAAATAACATGACTGGCTGCTCGCCAAGTAAAAAAATCCCATAAACAATTATTGTAAACAAGGACCCCCCATAAAATCCTGTCCAGGGTCGAAGAGAATAGAAAAAAATCAGCACAAAATACACCATAGCTCCCAAGAAGTGTCATAACCCAACAAATCAGCTCCGAAACTCCCCAATAAATTTTTTTGATTTCAATTTACTCCGCCGCAAAATAGCGTTTCGTCTTGCTGGCGGACCTGCTGGGCCTTGACTTCCGGTGGGACAACGGTGTGATGCACCACGTGTGGCCGGTAGATGGCATCGACGGGGGGCATCCTGCTCTTGTTAGCATGGTGTAGCATCAACGACAGTGAAGGAAGTGAAGGGAGGAAAAGCAATAAACAAAAAAGGACGTACCAATCATCCAGACTCAATGGGAAGTACTCATAAAGCAGCTCGCCATTCTCAAACGAGTCGCTCTGGGCGGCCGAGGCGGCGGTGGCGCTGCTTCCGGCCGCCGCTGATGATGTTGTTGTTTGCTGCTGACGGAACGGCCGGCAGGGCAATCGTTGCCGATGCAGTGGCACCACCACCAACACCGAAAGGTGGGCTGTTGGACGGTGGGTCGGTGCCGATGCGGTTGGGCGGGCTGCGCTCGTCTTCGGACAGAGAAAGGTTGAGGGGGACGGCGGCACTGTTGGAGCGCTGCAGCTGTTGCTGTTGCTGGAGTTGGAGCTGGAGCTGTTTTTGTTGCTGCTGCTGCGCCTTGGACCTCGACGGAGTCGTATCGCTGTTCCACGCTGGAACGGGCGGCCGTGTTTTGGCTCGGCGAGAGGGCCATCTTCTTGGCGGGGTGTGGGCTTTGTTGTAGTTGTTGATGTTGATGTTGTTGTTGTTGTTGCTGCTGCTGCTGCTGCTGCTGCTGCTGTTGTTGTTGTGCTTGTAATTGTGCCTGAGCTTGCGCCTGGACTTGTGCGTATTGTTGTGACCAGTCGTTTTGCTGCGGCATGCTCCCCAGCAGATTGTACCGCTGGAAGTTTTGTGCCATGTCGATGCCGCTGCTGTTGCTTCGGTGTTGGCCCTGGTGCACGGCTGCATCGAGTGTGCCGGTGGACGGAAGGGAGTGTTGCCTGTCGAGCTTTGGCTGTTGTTGTTGTTGTTGTAATTGCTGTTGCTGTTGCTGCTGCAGCTGAATCTGCTGCTTCTTATCGACAGCCGTGCTGCTGCCCGTCAACGGCACATCACGTTTGCCGACGAAGTTGCGCGGACTCCGGCCACGCACAATGACGGGCCCCGACTGGATCTCGGCAATCTTGACCCACTCGCCGTCTTCGCCGCCGCTGCTCTTATCGCCGCCAGCGGCCTTACCGCTCGCATCCGCTTCGGGTTGGATGCGCCCCAACAGATTGATCTGCACAACATAATGCTGTTGCTGGCCCTTGCGACGGCCGTTGTTGGCGGTCGCGTGCTTGAATTGCAGACGCTTCCAGGAGACGGGCACAGATACGCGGCCGTTGTCGAGTTCCTGGCCGTTGGCCAGGTCGATGGGCACATTGGGTGGTGAGCCAGCGACTTTGGACGAGTCGTCGTTTTGTGTGGTGGAATTGTTATTGTTGTTGTTGTTGTTGTTGTTGTTGTTGTTGTTGTTGTTGTTCGCGGCGTTGGCGGCTGTGCTCTTCCAAGGTATACAAATGATTTCAGTGGTCTTGCCCTCAATGCTCTCGACGGCGGAGATGGAGGCTGCGAGCTCGAGCACGGCCACGTGCCGGCCCTGGTCGGTGACAATGTGTGTGACTTGCCGCGGCAGAGTGATTTTGGCCCGAGCACCACCACAGATTGCGGCGGTAGCAGGTAAGTTCGAGCGGGCGGCCGTATTTTCGGCCGAGTAGACGTCTTCGGCCAGAAAGAACATGCCAAAGAGCTCGGCAGTCATGGCAGGCTCGGAGAATTGTCCAACTTCGTCAACAACGGCCGCTTTGATGACGGGCGCACCAAAGCCGAGCAGTTTGTTGTCGAGCCCTTCATCTTGTGGTGATGCGGACTGCAGGAAGCCCTCGGGGTTGTGTGGTGTGAGTTCATAGGGCCGGCCGGTGGCTGCGACGGAGTAAGGAAAAGGGTCCTCAAAGGTGGTGGAGAAGGTTTCGAAGTCGTATGAAGGTGTAAAGGGCAATGGCAGGCCATTGACGTTGTCGCTGGCCAGCGGTAGTTAGCATGTGAGCGAACGAGCGAGCACAAGGCGCAGGGAGCAGGGCACAGGAGATACAAGCGAAGCGAGGATAGGGAGAATTCTTACAGGAGAGCTTCGTCGAAGGCAATGTCCTGGTCAAACGCGTCGAGGTTCAGACCGCCGGCGGGATTTGGATGGTTAACATTGACATTGACGCCGAGACCGAGCGCATCGTTGTTGGAGCCGGCCGTCATGGAGACTGTGGGCATGGAATTGAAGCCGGCCATTGTCGCATCGTGGACCGGCAGCGACTGAGGAGAGGGTGCGAGTGAAGCTTGTCGTGAACCGCGATTTGAGGTTGAGGTGACGTCGCAAGAACAGAGAAAGCCCGGCGCGGCGCGAAGTGCCAAATGCCAATAGCCAATAGCCAAAAATGGGGGGTGAGATTTGGTGGTTGTGATTGCAAGGCTTCGTGATAGACGGCTGGGGAGACGGCTGGGGAGACGGCAAGGAAAGACAGCTTGGTCCCTTTGTTGGTCCCTTTTTTGGTCCCTTTGAACGGCCTGTTCGTTTCCTCTTGGCCTGTTCTCCTTTCCGTGTCTCTCTGCCGTTTTCTCTTCGTGATTTGTGTCGAACGTCGGAGCTGAGCTGAGCGTGGCTGGGGCTACCCAGTCTTGTTCCGTTTCGTGGACCACAGTCTCAAGCTGGTATCGCTGTTGTTCGTATGTCAAGAGAAAGGGAGGGACACCCGTCCTGCCTCAGTGCGCAGAGTAAACGCAGAATCAACGCAAGGACCCTGTGCTTTTTGCCGTCTTGTCGCTTCGGACCGTCTTGAGAGGAAAGGTGGGCGACGGGGGAGAGGGAGATAGAGCTGCCACGAAAGAGGGGGCAAGCTGTGTGCGATCCATAAAAGTATAATTGCAAAAGGGCGTTTCGAAGTCGAGGAGAGCCAACTCTCAAAAGAGTAGTGCCGGAAGAAGTGAGGTGGGAGAGGAGAAAGAGTTGATTGTGAGTCGTTGGCTGACGATGTGGCTAACTCGGTATGGTGGTGTCCTCCTCGGCGCCTTCCTCGTTTAGCACAAGAGTCGTCAAAAGTGAATGAACAGAGGGTGGCGGTTTGGGGAAGGAACGGTTCGACTCAAAAGGGCAGGCTTAGACGGGGAGAGAAGGAAGGGAAAGAGAAAGCGGAGAGGGTCTCTGGTTGGTCACGAAGTGGGCACAATGGAGGAGAAAGCAAAGTTAAGGCAAGGCAAGAGCAACCGTCCTCTCTCACAAAGAGGGGAAAGAACGAAGGGGAACGGGCAGGGAGAATTGGGAAGGTGGAGGGCGGTCGCAAGCTGTGGTTCGGTGGCGGCCGTCAAAGATAGCGGAAAGAGCGACAGAGGAGGCTCTTGGGGTCAGAATTTCAGAAGGGAAGGAGGCGGTTATGGGGAGTCAGACCTGACTTTTGTTAGTGGGTTTAGGGGACGACGGCTGTACCGAGACGCAGAAAGAACAAGAGATACTGAGGAGAGAAGGAAAGAACGCAAGATTAGGGGGGTCCACCTTCCTCCAGCGCGTACGGAGTACGACGTACATGTATCCAAAAGCTAAAGAAACGCTAAACAGGGGTGGGTTTTTCTCTTTTTCTGGGGAAAAGTGGGCAAGTGCAGGGAGCGGGACGGGCTGGTTGCAGTGGACCTCTTTTCGCGCGTGGAAGGAGATAAGAAGAAACGAGAGGGACAACGGAAAGGACGACTCAGGAGAAAGGTGACAATCGCGAGATTAGTTACAGCGATTATTTACAGCGCAACCATGCGGCTGATACCTCCCCGAACCCCCTAAAGGAGACAAAAATGTAAAAATAGACAGACAAAAGATTGATATTGGCTTGTGAAACACAAGGCTTTGTAGCACAAAAAGGCAGGCAAAGGCAGGCAAAGGCACGCAATGACAGGCAAAGACATTGCATGAACGTCCAACTCTCGCGACACGTCATAAAGAGAGATCTGATTCACGGTGATGATATTTGCATATTGCTCGTCTTGTGCTTCTGCACATATTGTTCAGGATATTCTCCAACGGAAATACATACGGACTACAATTAGACTGAAGTCATGGGCATCAAAATAAAACAAAAAAAATAGCATCTAGAAATATGCAAACAAAAAGGCATCCAGAACGTAAAATACCAAAAAAAACAGTAATAGATTCAACAAAACCCATTTTCCATCCGTGTGAACCAAGACTATCCAAACCTAATAAAAGTATAAAAGCAGGTCGTAACCAACGTAAAAGTGCCAAAACGTATCTAGGTATCCATTCTCCTTTATGCCGAACCAAGATCCGACCACTGTTGTGGTTAGCAAGTGTCTCATTAAAGCCAATGAGAAGGGAGAAAGGGCATCCAACCAGAAGAGAAAAACTTGGGGCTCAAGCAAGAGAAGAAAGTAAGGCTCAAGCACACGGAGACAGGGAACGAGACCGCCCTCAAAGAAAAAACCTAAAGAACACTCACATTCTCAATGGTGTTGGTCAGTTCGTCAAACGTCTGTAGAACCTCAAATTGCATGGCCAGCAGCGGCTCGTACGCCTCGTCGGCCACCCAGCTCAACACACTGCGGACGGCGCGGTGGTTCTTGTTCTGGCGGACGGCCATCATGGCGAGGCCTTGCAGCAACAAGAGAGTGGAGGCGGAGCCGGCACCGGCCACGACCACGGGGGCAACAATGCCGCCAGTCGCAGTGTTCTCGTCAAAGGCCATGCTGTTGGGACCCGCCACGAAGCCGCCGCCGTCCTCTGTACTCAAGCTGGCAGAACGGCCGTTTCCACTACCGTTTCCACTACCATTTCCGCCGCCACCGCCGCCACCGCCACCCGACCCGGAGCCATGCATCGACCGCAAGGGTTGCAAAGGCGGCAAGAAGTTGGCGAGGGCACTGCCTGGGCTGCACACAATGACGGTGCCCAAGAGCGCATCCTCGGCAGCGTCCTCACCACTACTACCACTACCACTCTTGCTCTTGGCACCATCGCCACCATTGCCGTTCTTTTTGTTGTTGTTGCTGCTGCTGCTGCTGCTGCTGCCACCACCGCTACTACCGGCCACCTTGGCACGCACAACGGCACAGGTCTTGTTGTTGCCCTGCGAGAGAGCATACCGGTACAGCTCGACCACTTCGGGGCCGGCCAACGAGGCCACATGGCTCAGCACGCCGTCAGCAATCTCCGGGCCCTGGATGAGATCGAAGCTGATGCCCGCATTGGCCAAGTGCCGTGTCAATCCCTCGGGCGGTGACCAGCGGTGGAGGTCGGGAATCACAAGATTGGTGATGCGCCGTGGGAAAGCGACCTCCCAGCCGCCGCGGGCGAACCACGACCGCAAACTGGCGGTGCTCGTTGCCGCCGAGCCAGCGCTGCCGGGGCCTGCGGTGGCCACAGCGTTACTGGCTCCACCACCTCCGCTGCCTCCACTGGGCGTGTTGCCCGTGCTGCCGGCTGTACTGCTGCCACTGTCGTCGACCACGGGGATCCCGGGGAACACACCCGGGAAACAGGAGCCCAGCTGCAGCTTTGTGACACCGGGCTTTTGTGCGAGGAGACGGAGGGCGGAGCGGTGCAGCGAGCGGCCCACCGATACGTTCCGCTTGCCCGGGTCGACAAAGAGGCCGCCAACAATGCCCAGGCCCGATTGCTTGACAAAGTAGGTGGCACAGAAGCCATACAGAGCCTGTGTGCTGCTGTTGCTCACCACCAGGTGGGACTCTTCAATGTGGGGGTTGTTGAGCTCAAACGAGGACGCGGTGGCACTCCGCACGTACTGGAGAGGGGGCCCGCTGGCGCGCGCAATGGCTTGCAGCAGCTCGTCCAGCCCGCGGCCGTCGCGGTCCCGGTTGTACGCCTCGACGAGCCAGTTGCGGCGCGACTTGAGGACCTTTTTGCTTTTCCGCAGCGTACCGGGCAGGGTACCGCTGGGATTGTACTCGTTGAAGAGGGCGCGCACGAGGGCGCTCATGGCCATTTCGGTAAAGTCAAAGGTGCAGAGGTACGTGCCAATGGTCTTGTCCATGGCAAAGTCGTAGGGGGAGCTGACGGCGACGACAATCAGATTCTTGTTCTGGCCGTTGGCGCGCAGCATGGAGCACATCATGGAGACGTGCTTTGTAAAGCCGGCCTGGTACAGATTGCGGTTGGCGTCGGCGGTGACGATGATGATGGTGGAGGCGCGGTGGATCAGGTTCTCGTGGACGGGGCGCACGCCGTTGGCGGTGTAGGATGTGTGGAGAAGCTTGCCGTGGCGCGCACGAGCGAGGGAGCGTCCCAGGCCACGGAAGACACCCTCGCCGCTCATAATGGCGCCGCGGTCACGGTGCAGCCACTTGTCGTGGAGGGACTGGGAGGAGGCCGAAGACGTGCCAAACTGCTTGTTTTCGAGCGTTTTTGTTGCAGACGAAGCCGGCAGCGGTTTGACGAGGGGCGTCAACAACAACAGCTCTTCGTGCTGGTGCATGGACCGCGAGAGCGGGAGGAGCCGGTCGCGGTCACGCATGACAGTAATGGAGTCGTCGTAGGCTTTGCGTGACAGGGCGAGATGGGAAGGGTGGATCCTGGACAGCAACGACAGGCCTGGTGGGTTGAGCGCTTTCGCCCACGATGTGCAGCCGTTCTTAAGGTTCAGCACACGGCGGAGTGAGGTAAAGATGCGGTCCCGGGTGAGAATGCCGTTCGCGTAGCCGAGCTTAAGGCCCGCAATGGCTTCGAGCTGGACATCGTAGGCACGGCACAGCATGACAATGTCGCAGCCAGCCTCGACGGCCATGACAGTGCCGCCCTTGACACCAATTTCGTGGCTCAGAGCCTCCATTTCCAGACACTCAGAAAAGGCGACGCCGCGAAAACCGAGCTCGTTGCGCAACAGATCATCGACGACCTGGTCGGACAGACACGCGTGGCTGACGTTCATGGACGGGTTGGCAATGCCGCAGCCGCCGACAAACATGGCGTCGAGCCGGCCGCTGGCAATGGCGTTGCGGAAGGGCACAAGGGCGCTCAGGCTCAGCTCTTCCAGCGTTTGTGTAATGATGGGGATGTCGAGGCTGGAGCCAAGAAAGTCAAGGTTGCCGTAGGAGGGGAAGTGCTTGCCGCACGTTGCCAGGCCGGCATCCTTGTAGCCCTTCATGGCGGCGATGCCATACTGAGATACTTCCTGCGGGTCATCGCTGGTGGCGCGCACACCGAGCGGCTGGTAGCGGGCGTTGGTGAGGACGTCGAGGACGGGGCCGAGGATCATGTTGACGCCGCAGGCGAAGACTTCGGTGGCGGTGGCTTTGGCAATGGAGTAGGCGAGGTCGGCGCTGCCAGCCGCGGCGATGCCCATGGCGCTGGGGAACTGGCAGATGTAGTCCTCGTCGAAGAGGGAGTTGACGCCGCCATTTTCCTGATCGAGGGCGATGAGGAGCGGGTAGGGGTGGCCAGCATTGTGGGCTATTGTCTGCAGCTCCTGGACGATCTTGGCCGTTTCGTGGGCGGCTGAAGAGGAGATGGTCAGAGGGCACCAACGAGCGGACATTGTCCATTGTCACAGATCGAGAGGTAATGCTTACACTTCAAGTTCTTTGCTGTGAGGAGGACGGAGCCGAGATGGTGCTCCTCAATAAGATGCCGGATCTGGGGTGTCACTTCGGTGCCATCCCAGCCCATGATGAGCATCTGGCCGATGGCCCTGGAAGGTGTTAGCTCTGGTCATGTTCACATGACGTTCTCGCCCTCGTCCGCGTATGAAAGCTCAGCTGGCCCGCCTCCGGCGATCGGCAAATGTTCGGGATTGGTGGGCCGATGCGGTATGTTGCACAACGGGCAACAGAACGGGCAACACAGACACGGAAACATACAAAGAGCAACAGGATGCCCAAACAGAAAGCACAGAAAGCACAGAAAGCACAGTATACAAAAGAAGGAGAAGAAAGAACGACAACACCACATACCAGTCCAGATCCTCCCATAGTGGATCCAAGTCGCCATCTAGTTTCTGGGACATGGCGAAGCTCGAAAGTCAGACCCCGCGTGTGCGTCTGTTGACGACACGGGCAGAGTCAAAAGTTAGGGAGTACGAGAATGACAGAGGAAGAAAGAGTAAGGGACGAATACGAGAGGCTAGGGAGGCTGCGTGTGGGTTCAGTTCCGAGTAGGTTCGGGTAGGTGTTGGTCGGAGCTCTCTTCTCTCTGCTGAAGCTTGCCAGACCTTGTCACGTCATGGCAGCAGGTGCAGGAAGAGATGCCGGATGGTCAGCAGAGAGCTGCAGGGACAGTCAACCAGCGATAGCCGTGTGTCTAACTCAATCAGCAATAGCCGTGCGTCTAACTACTCCTTCAACTCCGATCGAGGGTAGAGGACCGGGTTCCTGGAAGATCAGAAAGCACGTGGCCAAGAGAAAGAGGTCGATCACAGGCTGTGGCTGGCGGTGTGAGGGGGAGAGGCAACGACTCAAAGAGACGGGATATCGACGGCCAGAGACGAGATCCGCGAGACGTGCCGAGCTCCGTCTCTGCAGCTAGCTTTCCGTAGCCCGTACTGTACGATGTAGCTAGGGGTCGCAAGGGGGTGCGGTGCGGCGAAAAGAGCAAGACGAAGAAAAACGAAGTCAGTGCGGCAAGGCAGACGCAGCATGAGGCAAGGCCAGATCCACTGCGAGTCGACTGGCGGGTCTCGAAGATTGGCTGAACGTCGTCGGCAGCGGAGCCTTGCAGGAAAACCAGGTACGATATGCGATGGAGCAAAGAGAGGGAGCTGGGGCCGTCTGGTGAGGGGCGGAGGGCGAAGGGCAGAGAGGTGGAGTGAGGAGGTTTGATACGCCGAAGATGCGCGGTTGGTGAGATTGTCCTCAAAGAGAAGGCACGCACACAGTTGTGAACTGCAACGGCGTTGGAAGGTGGCTAATATCGAGCCGCGATCTGTGATTGGTCGGTCGGAGGTTGGTAGGTGCGACCCGTGCTTCTTTCTCCGAAAAGGGCAAGCCAGAGAGGTAGACAACGGAGAGAAGAGCTTAAGCGGGGGCAGGAACGAAGGAGAACGGGCTGTGTGGGGAATGTACGGAGTAGGAGAGGAAGCGACAGCCGTCTGTCTCCGTGCACAGTGCAGACCTCACTTTGACAGATAGCGCCAGCGCTAGCAGATGGCGGCAGTCGTTTGGACGGCACTGTGCACGAACTGTACCCAAGCAGCACAGAATCACAAAGGGCGCCAAACTGGGGCCTTGGCTCAGTGCGTTTAGCAAAGACTGGAAGATTGCACAGCGACTTCCGGCAACGTTACATTGTTTTGGCAGGCCACAGGGGGCAACTCGGTGGCACTTGTTAACCCCATCGATTAGCCCACATCCTCCACACCTGTACAAGTACACGCTTCTCTGCTGTGCTACGTGCCTTCTTGGCCATTTGCCTGTTCGGATCGCCCCGTTTTGTTTCGTGGAGCCCGGATTCAACATTGCTTTCTTCCCTTTTGGCTGGGCGCAGGTCTCGAGCATCTCGTTGGAGAACCATATCCACCGGCAGCCGGTCGACGGCCCTGGTGAGACTCTTATCATCCTTTGCTGTGGTCCGTAGCACCTGTCGATGCGCAAGGGGGGCGTGTAGTCTTTACAGAGTACAGCGTACAGTGCTCCGTATATCTACTGGTATCATGTAAGTGGCACCGTGCACGGCACTGTGGTGCCTATCTTTCGTTCTTTCCTCTTTCTCCTCTTACACGGGGCCGCGTTTGAAGGTTTGAATGGAGCATGGAGCGAAAGGTGGAGGCAAGAGCCGACCACCAAATAGCAAGAGTGACCAGCAGTCTATGTCGGAGTAATGCGCAACGGACAGAGCAAAACAGCAAGAGCGACGTCAGAGGAGGACAGGAACGGCAGGCACAATAGGCACCAAATCAGGGGCCAAAACGGAACGGCTCCGTCGTCACTCGTCACTCGTCACTCGCGTTGGAAGGGACAAAAGCGAGCGAGCGAGGTGAGAGTGTATGTTTTGTATGTGTCAGGTGTTGGAGCTACACCGGAGTAACCCGTCGAACCCCGAAAACGCTGTGGAATGGAAACGGCGTGCACGTCAAAAGCGATAAGTCGACTCTAGTAGAGGGAATGTTGCGTTGTTTCAGGCGCTAAAAAGCCCCAAAAAGGCATAAAAGCGAGCAATAACGTAAAGAAGCACGGTGCTATCAAAGAGTGAAAGGAAACGGCAGGTACTCCGTACTAGCGGATGTGTAAAGGTCGAAAAAAAGAAAGAGTGACTGGACAGCAGGAAAGAGTGACCAAGCGCAGGGAAAGAGCGTGATGCAAAAGGCTATAATCGAGGGACCTCTTCTTCTCCGATTCCTTCTTCTCTCTCCCTCTTATTTCTCTTCTGTTGTGTGTACGATGCCGGCATCAACCACCATCAGCAAGACAGCCACAGCCTCGTCTGCAGATTGGACCTAGACCTACAGCCAGGATCGTACAGCCTTTGCTCACGGCGTTCCTTATCGCGTGCCCGTTTTCTTTTTCTTTCTCCTCCTCATTCTCCTAACAAGTTCCCTTTCTTTCTCTTCTTCTCCTCGTTTGTCGTCACCACGGCATCTCAAGACTTCACGATGCCGTCCCTCATCACCACCTCCGTGCCCGCCTCGCCTATCACAACCATCCCGTCCTCTCCAACCGCGCCGGGCACCCGCGGCATCACAAAACTCACAAACTGCCGCCTCGTCCGCGGCAACGGCCTTGTCTGGGAAGATCTCTGGATCAGCTCCAACACGGGCAAGATTGTCCGCAGCCAGGCGGCCTTTTACGACCACCATGTGCTCCCCGACGAGACAGTCGACCTGGGCGGCCGCATCGTGGCCCCCGGCATGATTGAGTGCCAGCTCAACGGTGCCTTTGGCTTCAACTTTTCGACTCTGTTCGGTGACGAGGACAATGTGAGCAAGGGCCAGCCCACAACCTACGAGACGCGTCTGCGCGAGCTCAACCGCAAGCTCGTGCAGACGGGCGTCACCTCCTACGTGCCCACCGTCACGAGCCAGACGAGCGAGCTGTACCACAAGGTGCTGCCGCACCTGGCACCGCACCGCGGCGCGGCCAAGGACGGGGCTGAGTCGCTGGGCGCCCACGTCGAGGGTCCCTTTTTGAGCCCCACGAAAAATGGCGTGCACAACCCCGAGGTGTTCCGTGAAGCCACGGCGTTTGCCGATGTCGAGGCCATGTACGGCGCCAAGAACCTGGCGGGCGATGTGTTGGCCGACGAGACCAGCCGCAAGCCGGCCGTTCGCATGATTACCGCCGCTCCAGAGATTGGCCGCATGGCCGACGTGGTCTTCCCCGAGCTGCGCCGCCGCGGCATCGTCTGTGCCATTGGCCACTCCGAGGCCACCTACGAGCAGGCGGCTGCGGCCATTAGCCACGGCGCCACCATGATCACCCACCTGTTCAACGCCATGCGTCCGCTGCACCACCGCAACCCGGGTATCTTTGGTGTCCTGGGCGAGACCCCGCTGGTGCGCGTGGACAACCCCAACGCCGCGCCGTCTCTCGAGGGCGCCGTCGCCCCTCGCGGCGCCCCTACTTTGGCGTCATTGCCGACGGCAACCACCTGCACCCCACGACCGTCAAGATCGCCTACAACGCCTTCCCGGCCGGCTTTATTCTCGTCACCGACGCCATGCACATGGTCGGCTGCCCCGACGGGCCCTACGACTGGACCAACGGCGGCCACCACATGCGCCTGGTCAAGGACGGCAAGGTCCTGTTGCTCGAAGGCACCAACACCATTGCCGGCAGCACCATCACGCTGATTGAGTGTGTCGAGAACTTTATCAACTGGACCGGCGCCACCATCCCACAGGCGATACGCACGGTGACGTCCACACCCGCCGCAATGCTGGGTCTGCAGGGCGTCAAGGGCTCGCTGGACGCGGGCGCCGATGCCGACCTGCTGGTCCTGTCCGCCGAGGAGGTGCTGGAGCTGCCCTCGTCGCCAACCACGGCGGCCGTCACGGGTGGCGCCAGTGTCGTCACCACGCGTCTGCACGTCGACGAGGTCTGGAAGTTTGGCCAGCGTGTCCACCAGCGCAAATAGACGAGAGCCTTTTGTACTTTTTTTTAATGTCACCTAGATACCAAGACTGATCATGACCGGGGACGAGAGGGCGAGCAGACTTCGAACAGGATAGGATAGCACAGACAAACTACACTACAGAGCCTGTAATGTACAGGGCCTGATTTAAATGGATGGGGTAAAGAGAATAGGCGTTTTTGCATGATTTAAAAATAGACATGGCATTGTATTTTACTAGACACGTATTTATTCATTCCATGGTCTTATTTGTCTAATTGTCCAATTGTGTACCTTATTTTTCTTTCTTGTTTTCCCCAGAAGACTTTCGGTCTATCTCATTTCTTCTGTTCGCCGTTTTTTCTTTTTGAAAAGAAATGAGATAAGAAAAAGAGCATAAGAAAAAATTACGGGCTGCGTTTGGGGGCAATGCATTAATCTCATTCATTAAAGCTATTTATTATTTATGAACAAGAGGTACTGAGGTACTGAGGTACTAGGCGAAACAGCCCATGTGAGTGTAAGTGTGTTAGGAGGTCAGCAAGACTCCAGGTTTCTCACCACCTTTCGCCCTTCCGTTCCTAATCTATCCTCTCCCATTTTTATGAGCACGTCTTCATTCACAACTTCGCATTGGTCTTAGCAGTGAAAGGCTGCAGCGTCGATGGCAGCGCCAACCTCTTGCGGATGATCTCTCTGATGTGTTCCTCAGTGTACGCGCTGAGCGTGGCAGGGTCGATGGGAGTCTCCTCCAGTGTCTTGGCCTTGATATGAGTAAACGACGAGCCATTCCCCGAACCCGTGGCTCCCTTTCGCAGTGTTTCTGGTCGCTCGACGGCCTGCCGAATAAATCCAGACCACCCCTTAAGGCAGCGCTTAGCTCCTGGCAGTTTGGGAAGCAGGAGTGCAAAGCAGTGCGGCATGGCCTCGTACTGTTCAAACACCACGGCCGAAGCTCCGTTGCCGTTGTTGTGGAGTCGTGTGGCCGTGAGAAAACCAATCTCGTCCGCCAGCATCTCCCAGCCAGCACAAACGTACATTGGCGGTGCACCATACCAACCCTTGGGGTCGCTGATGAAGGGTGACACAAGCGGATGGGTGACGAGGTCTGTCTCCGTGTACAGGAAACGACGTGGCGGCTTGGAGGGCCAGGCCTCGCATGGTGGACGGTTGAGACCATCGCTGCCCGGCAAGTCCATAGGTGGAAGATAATCAAACTCGGCACGGCCAGACTCTGGCGATGGCTGCCACGATGGCGAGCTGTTGGTGACGTCGACCCACGGCGAGTTGACAGCAACACCTGCGGGCAACGGGACAATGCGACGAGATCCATGCCACATGATGCGCGTGCCGTTGCGCTGAAAGTCCAGCAGCACACGTGTCAGTGCCAAGCAAAGATTTCCACCGGCACTGGAAGATGTTAGTACTTGCATTTGACATGTTGCTAATATTAATAAAAAAAAAAAAACGAAACTTGACTCACCTATCTCCGGAAAACACAATGTGTGCTGGCGAGATCGCTTCATGGTAGGCGCCCGGGGGCGGGTACAGCAACGTCAGATACGACACTAGAGCGTCCAGAATCTGAGTTGGGAAAGCGCTCTGAGGTGCCAGTCTGTACCGCACCGAATAGCAAACGACCGCCGACCCGTTTCGACAGAGCAAGAGCAGCACCGCGGTATGTTGCAGGAATCCAACAGTACATGGCGCCACCGTGCAGGTACAGGATGGTCGTAGGCTGCGGTGCTTCAATGTGGCTCATGAGAGCCGCAAACCGCTCGACCTCGTCCATGTATTGGGGCAAAAGGGCACTCTCTCTGGCGCCAGTGCGGTGGCCAGTCCACTCGGCCTCCACGGGGACCACGTCGGGCCACTGAACGTCGGGCAGAGGTACACCGTTGCGTCCCTCGCCCTCTTCAAAGTGCAGACGCTTGACCACCTCCACTAGAGCATCGCGAATTCCGGCGTTCTCCCCAGCATTGGCACCTCCAGGTGCAGTGTATTCGCTGACCCAAAGCGGCCCCATGACACCTGGATCATAATTGAGTAGACGCTGTGTCTCTGTGATGCTACGTCCACCAGAGCGATGGGCGTCATCTGAAGATGAGGAGAATGAGGAGAAAAAGAAGGGGAGTGACGACAGCGGTGGAGGCTGCGGACGATCAAAGAGCGGACAACGGCCACAATGATCGCCGACTTGAGGTCGAGGTACTTGGAGGGTTTCTGACCAGCCCAGCATGTGCCGAGCTGCCGTCCGTGCAGCGACGGGCATGGCAATGAGGGCAAGGTTGACACGGTCAATCAGAGAGAGCCTAACCTCCCTGGTCGGTGTTCCTCGTATGACATCTCCGAGTCCTCAACTTGTGCCTCGACGGCCACCTCGCCAGCGTCGGCGTGGACATTGTAAATGTGTGGGTGAGGACGACGAAGGAAAGAGAACGTAGAATATGGCAGGGGGAAGCAGAAAATTTAGAAAGAACGCTGGAGAGAGTAAAAAGAAGTCTATGAGAGACGAGGCTGTAGCTTGACTTGTCGAATGGTCTAAATAAGAACAAAGCTGCACGGCGCTAGAAAAGCCGGCCTTGTCTGAAATCCGAGATAGGTCAGTTTTCACACGACCCACGACAAAACCAAGGACTTGTGAGGTTCAAGATTACTTACCTGGAAAGGGATATACCCGTCTAAAGCCGCGGGCGTTCAAGAGGATGTGACGACGTAGAAACAGACTTGCAGGGGTACGCTCGGACAGAAAACAACATAGCCCAAGGAGCCAGTCGAAACGGCGCAAAATAGACGCACGGTTCGGACGGTACTGGATCTCTTTATGCCTCGTAGGATTGCATGTCCGAAGCTGGGGAACGGAATAGCAAGAAATAGAATAAGAATGCAGATGACGTACGAAGTAGAAGTAGGTGTGTTTGGGACTGTTTGGCTAGGTTGTGTTAGGAGGGAAAAATATGAGAAACATTGTCTCCAGGAGGGAAAAGGAGACGGCGGATGGGGATGGGGCCAAAAATGTAAATAATCCAAATGCGACTAGCTACACCAGCGCTTGAAGCTTTTGGCATGCCGAGGCAAGTGCGAAACGGCGTGTTTTAGAGCGAGAAAATTGCTCAGGAAAGAGCATTCATCGGTGCAATTGCCACTAATTAGGACGGAGGCAAAAGCTAGCTCTTTCCTCCGTTTTTTGTGTGCCATTTTGGCCAACTTGGTGCGGAAAGCACGCGTTGGGAAGTGTATTGAAAGTGCAGTTGCGACTGGCTTGAGTGCGATTTCTAGGGAAGGCGCTATTGTCCAGTCGAATCCCACGATGTGCCTTCCGCTTTTTTTCGTAAGTTTCGTCTGGGGTTCGTACCGATGACGGAAACTGCGACTGTACAATCCCGGTCGCTCCTGTCAGTTTCAGCGGGGGGAGCGAATACCGAGTGTGCTTCAACGAGGCAAGCAGTTACTAAACAGCAGATGAGATGAGCCCTGAGTGGTTAAAAATGAAGAAAAAAAAAGTAAAAATTGTAAATAACAAGGAAGAAGTAGGTGCAAGATAAAAGAGAATGATATAATACAAGGTTTGCTTGCGAAACACCCAATTTGTGAAGCCCACGTTCCCAGTCGTCCATCGATTATTTGGTGATTTTTTGTCGTTTGTCAGGTATATCTTTAGCGTCTGTACAATGGTGCAACTGTGCAGTTGCATTTAAGCACTGCCCGATGCCTCGGGCTGCCCGCTGCTGCTGCTGCTGGCGCCATTGGTGGTGGTGGCAGCCGGAGTCGACGAAGCTGCCGGCTTCTGCATAGCACGCTGCCACGCGGGGATCGAGGCCTTGCCGGCGGAGCTGAACGACGGCGTCGAGGCAGTGGAAGCCGCAGGGGTGGGGCTGCTGCTGTTGCTAGTCAGGTTGGCGGCCGAGTAACCACCGACGAAGCCACTGCTGTTCTTGTTGCTGTTGTTGCTGTTGTTGCTGTTGTTTTTGCTGTTGCTGACAGTCTCGACAGTCGTGGCCAAGGGGTTGGCGGCCTTGCTGGCGGTCTCAGTACCCTCGCTCTCGACAGACACAACAGATGGGGCGGAGGTTGTGCTGGCGCCACACTCGAAGCGGCACGCAGGTAGCTGGGACGCTGCCGTTGACAGATGAGCCGCCAGTGGTAACACTGCTGCCACCGCCCATGCGCTGGCCAATCAGCGTCTTCAGGCCCTTGAGCTCCGTGTTCACTTCACGCAGACGGCCATCGGTGACCTCACGCTGTGTGTCGAGCGCCTTGGGCAGCGCGTCCTTGAGGCCGCGCACGTCGTCGCGCAGACGCTCGGCGTCCTCCTCGCGGCGTTTGCTGGCCGTCTTGAGCTCCGTAATGACCGACTCCAGGTTGGTCAAGGCCTGGTCCAGCCGCTCTGTGCGCTCCTTCTCTGCCGCCTTGAGCTCATCTGTGTCTTTCGCGAGCTGGTCGACCAGCGCGAACGCGCGCTCAAACTGCTCGTCGATGGCCTTCTTGTCCTGCTCGAGCCGGTCTGGTGTCGGGGGTGCCACGAGGGGGTAGACGTATCTCTGATGGGGTGCTGTTAGCTGTGTTCAAGACCAAGTAGGAAAACCGCGAGACGACGTACCTTTGTCATGCTGTACAGACCGTAGCCAACACCGCCAACGACGGTGGCCATGATGAACCAGTCGCGCCAGTCGCGCCGCGGCATCGTCTCGGGCGGCGGCGGCGGCGGCTGCCATCCGTAGGGAGGGTATCCTTGCGGCTGGCCATAGGGCGGGCCGTAGAAAGGCTGCTGCTGTTGGGGAGGACCGGATGGCTGCGGCGAGGTACCGTAGCTGAGCGGGCCGGTATTGCCATTGCTGTCGAAGCCTGCACGCGCAAGAGCGGCTGTGATCTCCTCGGGCGTTAGGTTCTTTGCCTTCAAGAAGGCCACACGGTTTTCTGGCGGCGATGAAGCCACCGAGGGATCCTGGAGGAATTTGGCCGCCGAGACGACCAGATCCTCGCGGATCACCATCTGGGGCGAAGGTGAAGGCGACGCAAGCGAGGCGTCAATATCGATGCGGAGTAGAAGAGTCGTTGTCCTCCGACCAGCATCGACGGGGACGGTGAAAATGAGATGCTGAAACGAACCACAAAAGTTCAATGTCGATGGGTGGTTTGCGTCGATGATGAGCACTGGGACGGAGAAGGGGAAAGGGAAAGAAGCAGAAGCATCAGGGCTTCCTTCTCCACGAGACCAAGGGCCGATTCTCCACAGGCGTTGGCGCACTTTCACACGTCGATTTGCGGAGAAGGGCGTGCACTGTAAATTCAGGTGGCCGGGTTGGACCGAGGCTGAACGCTTGTGAGCAGGGGAGTGGAGACATAGAGAGTGAGAGTCACGTGAATTTACTGGAAGCTTGCTGAAATAAGGCAATGGTCGCATACTGCACGTGACTGTATCGCAAAGCTGGTTTTATTCTTTTATTTTGGGCGACCTCTATCCAGCCAATCATACCCGCCATGCGCCTTGTTTACATTTCTTCCTGGGCAACGGCCATTTTGGGAAGCGGCCTTGTCGCATTATTTCGTCTCTTTATTTCTTCAACCCATTTCGCATTGACCGCACCTCGAGTCGCGACGGCAACATTTCCTGTTTTTTACGACATTTGAATACACGCGACAACTCAGTCTGTGTGCCGCATTGGACGGTATTACCCAGCATTGACGCGACAACCAAGCCGCGACCAAAGAACAACAAAAACGACGACAGAATCGACGACCAAGATATTGTTCTCAGACCCGACCCCGCGACGACTTACTACGACGGCATGGCCCAAGACACTGGGCATTGGAGTGTTCGGCGCCAAAGAGAGGTTCGTCTTCGCCTTTGTCCGCTCCCTGTCCGCTCCTGTCCGCTCTCTGTCCCCTCTCTTCTTCTTGTTCTCATATCTAACATTACAGACTCTCGGCGGCCTTAACGTCAACTCGACCGCAATTCCCCAACCCCCGTCGGCGCTCAAGCGCTCCAACTCGTCTGCAGGCGCAGCATACAACGCGGGACCCGTTCCCTTCTCGACATCCGGCCATATGCGCTCTCTGTCCGGCTCGCGGCATTCGCTCGCGCCCACGCGGCCGAGCCAGCCGCTGTTCCAGCGCACCTCGTCGTCCGGCAACAACCAGACAACACTTGCCGACATGGGCCTTGCTTCGGTCAAGCGCTCGTCGGTGCGGCAGCCCTTCAGCACACCGGGCATGGCAGGGCGTGCATCGACCGACGGAGGCAGCGATAGGAGAAGCAGTGTCTACCGCGGCGGACGCCAGTCGACCGTGGGCGCCATGGGCGGGATGGGTGGTGCGCTCGGCGGAGGCATTACATCGATGGGCGGTGGCGGTGGCAGCCATCAGAGCTTCTTCTCGCAGGCACCAGCACCGGCAGGTGCACTGCGTGACCCGCGCCCTCTCAAGGATCGGTCGTACCTGGCCCGCATCGGCCAGGAAGTCATCGAGTACATGACGCAGCACAACTTTGAGCTGGAGATGAGCCACACGCTGTCGCAAAACGTTATTAAGTCACCCACACAAAAGGACTTTGTGTACATGTTTCAATGGCTGTACCGGCGCATCGACCCCAGCTACCGCTTCCAGAAGAGCATCGACCAGGAGGTGCCGCTGTTGATGAAGCAGATCCGCTACCCGTACGAGAAGGGCATTACCAAGAGCCAGATCGCGGCCGTGGGTGGCCAGAACTGGGGCACGTTCTTGGGCATGCTGCATTGGATGATGGAGCTGGCTATTATGCTCGAGCGTTACTCCAGTAACCGGTACGACGACGTATGCGCCGAGGCCGGCATCGACGTGGTGGCGGACCACATTACCTTTGAGTTCTTGGCACACGCCTACCAGGACTGGCTAGTGATGGACGTCGACGGCGAGGATGGCCAGGGCTCCGACGACGCCGAGCAGCTGGCCAGGATGCTGGCACCACACATTAATAACATGACGCGGCAACTCGACCAGGCCTACGCAAAGCACGAGGAGGAGCTGGCCATTCTCGAAGCCGAGCACGCCAAACTCCTCCAGGACATCAGTGACCTCGAGAAGTCGACCCCTGACTTGGCCGCACTCGATGAGGACTTCAAGGTTATGGAGGAGGACAAGATTAAGTTTGAAGAGTACAACGACCTGGCACTTCAGCGCTGCGAGCGGCACGAGACGCGTATTCCCCTCTTTCAGGAGGAGCTCGACAGACTGATGGCCGAGGTGTCGGAGGCCGAGAACGAGCAGCGCAACCTACGCCAGGCCGTCGACGACCAGGGCATCAGCATGGCGGATATCGACCGCATGAACTCGGAGCGCGACCGGCTGCAAAAGGGCATCGAGGCGGCTGGCCAACGACTGGAGGACGCCAAACGAAAAGTGGCCGAGCGCGAAGTGGACGCCAGCCGCAAGCTGGAGGAACTCGAGCGTACCGTCGACCGGTACAACACGCTCGCGTACCAGATTGCGCTCATCCCGGACACAGCCGCCAACGCCAAGGGACGCGACTACGAGCTACGGGTACGGGTGAACGAGGGGCCCAGCTTTGGCGAGTCCGTGTCCAACGACGCGGCGGCCGCGGCCATGCACACGACGCACATGGGCACCGGCAACATGGAGAGCGAGCGTCTGCTCGCGGATCCGGTGACGGGCTACCTGCCGGGCCACATCCTCAACCTGGACTTGCGGGGGCACGTTAAGAACAGCTTCCTGGCGCTGCGCAAGGAGGTGTCGGAGCGGCGCAGCACCGCCCTGGAGACGATGATGAAGGACCACGACCTGCTGGACAGCATCAAGGAGGCGATGGAGGACAAGCGCAGCGAGGTCGAAGCGCTGGAGCACCGGGTGCGGGCGGCCGAACAGGAGCACGAGAAGACCAAGGAGGTCACGACGGCGCAGCGGCTGGCCTCGGACGCGCAAATCGAGAAGATGGAGAAGGAGCTGGCCAAGATGCGCGCGAGTCTCTCGGAGTCGGTGCAGCTGATGGAGCAGCGCGAGATGAACACCAACATTGAGTACGAGCAGCTGACGCTGCGGGCGAGCGCGTTGCGCGAGGAACTGCACACGGAGATTATGCGGATGCTCAACGACGTGATCAAGTTCAAGATGCACGTGCAGAAAAACCTGGAAGAGTACGAGGAGTTTGTGACTGAGGAGCTCGTCAAGGAGCTGGGGGATGGTGAGGAGGGGAAGCAAAGTGACAAGTAATGCCATTGGGGGCAAGGCGTTGAGGCATTTTGCGGTTTGGTTTTTACGATGTTGATGACGGCGGCGTCTATTTTTTTCTTCTTCTTTTCCTTTTGTCTTCTGCTTTCTGTTCTCTGTTTCTTGTTATTTGTTTTCCGAACTTTGTTTTGTCTTTTTGCCGTTCTTGATTCACCTTGTCGCTTGTATTCAGCTTCTTACTTTTTGGGTGTATACCGGGATCTGGGCCAGCAGGCTAGGCGTAAACGAATATTCTTTTTTTGTGTGTTTTTTCTCATTCCGATTCTGTCTTTCGATCAATTTCGCGATGTGCTCTTGTCATCGACCTTTTGACGTCAAATGAAACAAGGCGGATCAGAAAGATTAGAGAAAGTGCCAAAAGGAACCAATGGCCAGCCCGTTAAGCTTGGGGCCTGATTCAATTCCTGAGTTACAGGAAAAAGTTACAGAAAAAAAGTTACAGGAGATTACAAAGCACATGATACCTTTCAAGTTACTAGTCTTTTCGTTCCGTGTTTTTTCAGGTAGATAAAAGTACCGATCGAATTTTTGTCTCTTTATTCGTTAATTATACCTCCTTTTTTATTACGTTTTTTATACTTTGTTTAATTACTACATCGATGTAAAAAGGCGTATTTTCGGCTTAACTTTGATAATAAAAAGTTACACTTCCCACGTTCGAAAAATATAATTGAATCAGGCATTAATTGAGCTGTTTTTGCTCTGCGAAAAAGCAGGGTGGATCCACTATCAGCTCTTATCTTAGGTTCCGACCTGCTCTCCAGTCTATCGGTGCTGTATCGCCGAACACCGAGCGGGGCAGAGGCAGAAAGTGCCGGGTTCAAAGAAGAGGCCCAAAGAGGACCCAGGAGACCAAGAAGACCAAGAAGACTTCCAATCGACTTCTGACGACTCTCTGACTCTCTGACTCTCTTTCTCTCTTTCTCTCTTGCACTCTGACACTCGGACACTTTCCGGCTCCGAATACCTCACCTCCTCTCTCCCACTCATGAACGCACTCCGCGCCGCGCGCTTTCGCCTCGCCTCCGTCCAGCACCAGTTCGCCTTGCCCGCGATCCGAACTGTTACCTCTCCGACGACGACGCGCCTCTTTGCAACCATGGCGGCCACCAAGACCACGGACCCCAGCACCTACAAGCTGAACCACACCATGTACGTTCTCGGTCACAAGGCCATTGAAGCTCCATCGACGCAAGCAAAGGCTAACCTTACGCCAGGCTGCGTGTGAAGGACCCCAAGGAGTCAGGTACGTGCAAGTTGCAGCGAGGAGACGAACAAGGCTGGGAGAAGAAAAGTGTGGGAAGGCGTGGGATGCAACGAAAAACAGAGATAGGCCGTCGGCTCTCGACAGCAGGAAACAGGGGAAGCGCCCCGGAGAACGGGTGGGGGGACGAAGGCAGACGTGGGAGGGCGGGCTGGCCAGACGCGAGGCGTGGGGTGCGCGCGATGCGTGGCACGGGATGCAGATGCGAAAGTGTTGGGACTCGGAGGAATGCGATGCCTTGTACCTTCGACTGACAACAACAACAACAAATAGTCAAGTTCTACGAAACCATTGGCCTCAAGCAGATCCGCAAGCTTCAGTTCCCCGAAGCCAAGTTCGATCTTTACTTTTTGGCCTACGACTCGCCCTCGGCCGTCTCGGCGGGCGCCAGCGTCTTTGACCGCGAGGGTGTGATTGAGCTCACCCACAACTACGGCACCGAGACCGACCCCAACTACAAGGTCAACAACGGCAACACGGAGCCGCACCGCGGTTTCGGCCACACCTGCATCTCCGTCGACAACATCCAGGCCGCCTGCCAGCGCATCGAGGATGCCGGCTACAAGTTCCAGAAGAAGCTGACCGACGGCCGCATGCGCCACATTGCCTTTGTGCTGGACCCGGATGGCTACTGGGTCGAGATCATCGGCCAGCGCCCGCTCGAGGCCACCGCGGACGTCACCACGACGGACATCACCACCTACCGCATGAACCACACCATGCTCCGTGTCAAGGACAGCGAAAAGGCGCTCCGGTTCTACCAGGAGGTCATGGGCATGACGCTGCTGCGCACGGCGCCTAACGAGGCCGCCAAGTTTACCAACTTCTTTTTGGGCTACGCGGCCGGCAACGCCACCAACGTGCCCGCGGGCATGAACAAGGAGGCCCTGCGCGAGGGTGTGCTGGAGCTGACGTGGAACCACGGCACCGAGTCGGACGCCGATTTCGCCTACCACGACGGCAACAAGGAGCCCCAGGGCTTCGGCCATATTTGCGTCACGGTCGACGACATCGACGCCGCGTGCCAGCGCTTCGAGGACCTCAAGGTCAACTGGAAGAAGCGGCTGACGGACGGCCGCATGAAGAACGTGGCGTTTGTGCTGGACCCGGATGGCTACTGGATCGAGATTGTGCAGAATGAGCGTCTGTCCGGCAAGGACAACTTTGACCAGTAGAGGAGACGGCCTATCGGAGACGGCCTATGAGTGAATGAAGAATGAAAATGAAGGCTGTGAAGCGGATTGGATGAAGGTGAATGGAGTGAATGGACAGTACAGCCCGTATACCGAGAAGTGCAGATTGGGCGGTGTTGATAGTCTGGAGCATGGCGAGTCAAGTAGAGTAGCTGCGTTGGCATGACAAGTCGTGGAAGTGGTCGTGCGTTTATTGTACAATTGTCCATCTACACGAAAAGCGCAGACGTGAATAAGAGGAGAGTGGCGCGGGCAATATCACACGGTATTTTCAGATATGCTTTGCTCAGTTTGTTTTACTCTCACATGCAGAAGCTTTTTGCGCTCTTGCGCTGTTGCCGCCCCCGCGATGAGCGGGCTGCGCCTGCAGTTTACGTCCATATGTAAACGTCTAAAATGATAACCTGGTTTGCCCAGCAGTTGTTCTTTAACTCGACGCGGAGGAAGGAAAGTGTACTGCAATCTTCAAAGAAAGAGCGAACAACACAGCGTGACAATAGGACACAGGGAAAGAGCAAGAGAGAAGGAAGGAACCCGGGGTACATGTACATTCCGGCTCTGGGGAAGGGCCAACCGCCTCTTTTCCATTCCCCCTTGTTTGACCATCAGCAAGCGCGGAGCCGGCGGCCAGTAAAAATGGATCTTTGCACAAGGCGATCGTCTGCGTCTCTGGCCACAACGTGCGAGTTGAGGTTGTTCCTCTTAGAGGTGGTGCGCCTTTTTTGTTTTCTCTCCTATTTGTAGCCTTCTTTTTTTGTCTTCCCACTGTATTTTTTTTTGTATTTATTTACTGGTCTTGCCCCATTCAAAAACATCCCTTGCATCCACACGTTTCGTCACTGGCATCGAGGGAGGTTGGGGACTTTTGTCCACAAAACCAAAAGTACTCGTATGAGCATGCATGGGCCGCTCTCGATCTATGACGTTCACCAAATGGTTTTGTCTGTCGACTTTGGACTGTTTTGACTTTAGGCTGTTTTTGTTTCCACGTCCCGCTTGCAACCAATGTTTCTCGTATTGATGTTCTGATGTTCTGTCCGGGTAAAGGAGCGAGGTTGGAAATTGACCAATAGGGCCATGAACTTTCCTTTCACCTGGATTTTGGTGCATCTCGCGGCGGAGGCCGAGTCAGCGTAGGAGCTTGCGGAGGGAAGCTTGCGCGTAAACACCGTTTTGCTGGTGTCTTCCGGGTTTTCGCCTCCCCCTCTCCCACGATCGCCCGGTCGACCACGACTCCGTTGGCCGCCAGAAACCACCAGAGGCCACCAGGGCCGCGCAGCTCGTCTCGCTCGCCCCGTTCTGGATAGGTTGCTTGCACTTGCTTGCACCTCTGGCCTCCGCACGGATGCAACGCAATACATGCCGATCGGGGGGTGCATGCTGCACAGGATCGTGGGCGACGGCTGCTTATCGATGGATGTGCTCGTTTAAAACCTCGTATCGATATTGAGGAGGGTGCAGCAGACGGACGGCTCGACAACGACAAAAGGGAGGAGGCCGGCACGAAAGAGAAAATGAAAGCCGTTAGTTGGCAATTTCGGGATGCGAGGACGGTTTCTTTTGTATCTCTGCATTTCTGTGAATGTTCTGTGCTCGCCGAGTTTCAAGGCATGTAGATTGTAGCGTGCTGAGATGGACCAATCTATCCCTTGTGAACGTGGCTGGCCTGATCGCGAGAGACTAGCATGTAAGATACAACCGGTTTGGTTAGGCTTGTTGGACTTTTTGTCTTATTTGCACGTTTCCACGCTTTTCGCGTTCTCGTGGTGTCTCCCTGCCATGTTGCTCCCTTTCCTGGTGGCACCTGCCCCCCTGAAGCCAGCCTCTCCTTCATTCCTTCCTTGTCAACCCTTTGCTCCTTCCTCTTTTCCTCGCTCGCCCTTCACGATCCTTCCTCTTTTCCCTATTCGGGCCCATTGCTCCTTCCTTATCCATGCAATCGTGTTTGAGACACCAGGCCTTCCTCCGATTGCCATTACCAGCCAGCGACGTCACAGAGAGTCATGAAGTGGGCCTCCAGTTTGTGGTTTTGCAGAAAGAGGGGCGCCTTCTTCATCTGTCCCCGCTTCACGATCTTGTACATGGCAAGTGAAGTACACCGGCCAACAAGAGGAATCTTACGTGAGCAATATTTCCTCGTAGTACCTTCTGACGAGGAGCTACCATTTGTGCATTGCTGTTGACAAAAGCCACACCTGTTCGGAGTACTCGTTCCTGTTCGTCGAGAGATCTCAACAACCGAGACCAGCCTGCTCTGAACGTGGGTCGCACCTTCCTCGCAGACCCCTCTGGAAGGTCACATTGGAAGGTGGTAACCTGGCTCTGCGTTTTCCAATGTTTTTCTGGGTGGGTCTTAAGTGGAGAATCAGATCGTCCCGACCGATCGAAGTGCACGTACGTCGTACTCCGTCCACGCAATGCGGAACACGGAACAGGGAAGTAGCATCCGAGGCGAGAGAGGAGAAGTGGGAAAGAGCCACCACCTAGTGAGGAGCCAGCCAGGCCAGACCAGGTCAGACTATGCCAAGAAAGCTTTTTGCGGGAGGCAGCTGGGCGAGCTGGACAAATCCTTGTAAGGGGACAAATAAGACGCCGAGAAACATATTCATGTATTGTGTACACAGTTCGAAGTGTTACCGTAAAATCGGCCTCGAAACCATTCAGAAAGCGTGGCCGTTGCAACAGAATCTGTACGACAGAAGGCCAGCAAAGATGCCGATTCGCCAGCGAATATTCCTACCCCTTTCTATTTTGGTTCTTGCTGCGACGAGTTGTGAGTCTTTTTAAGGGAGGAGACATTTGCCACTGGTACCTGAGTACCTGAGTACCTGCGTACCTGAGCATCGGCTTTGCTTTTGGCTTGCGTTGGTGCATTGCGTGCATGTGCCGTTCGTCTCTGGCTGGCTGGCTGGCTGGCCGCGTCGTCGTCGTCCCTGAAGAGTGCGCTAAACAATGCCCTAAAGGTTTAGCGTGTTAGTGTGCGTACATGTACCTTCTGAAACCCACTGTTGCGGCGCGCGCGAAACGGCGCTTGGGGCGTAAACAGAGGGCAAAAGGGCAAAAAAGGCCAAAAAAGGCAAAAAGGGGCGGGTTAGCTGAGGCAAGCAGACAGAACAAGAAAACAAGAGGGTGGGGAGGAAGAAGAAAGCAGAGGGAAGAGGGGGGAGCAAAGAGGGAAGACAGCAGAATAAGCAAATGTAGTCTTAGATACTGGCTGGCAAAAAGGACGCAGTTGTTGTTTAGAGGGCCCGTTGACCAGTAAAAGAGCCCTGAGCCCGCCCTAGAGTCTCCCCCTTTTGCCCTATCTGCAGCGAGCAGCTGCTGTGGCTCGAGGGATGGCGCCAAGAAGCAGGAGACAGGAGGCAAGAGGCAGCCACGAGCGGAGGGAAGCGAGCAGTCGAGCCCTCTCAGGAGTGTGGTGGTTGGTGAACACTCGGGTGAAGAACCGGCGAATGAGACTTGCAGCACACAAGCGAGTCAGGACAAGGGGGGGTTGTTGGGTGAGGAATGCGTGGCATTGGGTCTTTGTAGGTCCCTGAGTCTCTGCTTCCTCCCCACCTTGGCTGGAACTGCGCTTTGTTTGGTGCAGAAGCGAGAGACAGGAGGCAGGAGGCAAGGGAAAGGGAAGGGAAAAGGACCGAGGGAGACATAAAAGAAAGAGAAGTGGCAGGAGAAGAAGAAGAGGCAGGGTCGAAGGTCACAATGCGAGAGCAAAAGAAAACAAAACTCTTGACACTCGCCGAAAGGATGGAGTCTGCGCCTGCCACACGCCAGGGGACACACCTGCATGCATGCCGCTTGTTCTGCAAGGACAGCCGCCGTGGCGAGATGCTCGATGAATTGGCCATACTGAGTAGAGACGAGCAAACAGAAATGTTTTGCGGAGCAACGCAAAAGTCGAAGCTGCTTTACTCAGTACGCTGCTCTGCTGTCCTGCTGAGCGGAAGTCGACTGGCCAGCTCATGTGAATACTCCATCCAACAGTGGCAAGCCAACACAACGACGTCGGTGGTGGTCCGGAGAAGGTGCATTCGGCCATCATGTGGAGACGAAAAACAACTTGCAAGTACGGAGTACGTCAACGGAGGCATGTTTTCGAAATACGAATTCTGAGGTAAAACGAAATAGAAAGAATATCCAACAATCTGTTAAATACGTCAGAATGAGCAAACTTACAGTGGCTCTTGCCGTTTGTCATGTCTCGTTGCTCCCGTCGTCTCCGCTCACTCTTTCCTTCACTTGTTCTTGTATCAACGGAATAGGAAAGAAAGGAGCAAATCAGCGTCGACGCAACCACCCCGGGGCGTGAAGATATCCCTCGCTCCTTCTCTTTCTCCTCTCTCTTTGCATGGCCAGGAGGCATGAGGCAGGAAGAAGGCAGAAAGCAGCTACGACTAAATGTGCTCCTGCCTCACCTGCAACCACTTTGCCTGCCTCGCCGGCCTCGCCTGCCCACGACCTGTTTTCCTGCACAGCTCCACCCTGCCTCCATCTTTATTAGTGGTCCTTCCTAGCATGTATCGTGTACTGCGTACTTCGTAGCTTCTCTCTCTTCGACTTCGTAGAGCCGGGCTCCATATTGACTTACACCCCACGCCGAGCCAACAACTGGGAACCTACAAGTCGAGCGAGTGAAGTGGGAAGGTCGACAGACTCTAGCATCCATCCACATGGAAGGTGAGAAGGCAGGAAAAAAAGGAGACTGAAAAACAGAGAGGCCGAGAAAGAGGAACCGATGTGGGAATGGTCTACCTATATGAACCCCCCCTTCTCCCTGCCGTCCTTTCTCTTCTGGTCCTTCTTCTTTCCTCCCTTCCCTCCTTCCTCTTTGTCTTCCGCTTGTCTCATTCCTGGATACTTTATTCTTTGCTCCTTTGCTCCTTCCCTCCCTTGTGTATCTCTCGCTCATACACAAAGTCCACCCGTTTCGTTTCCCTTTCGTTGTTTCTTGTTTACACTCGCTGTTTACAAAAACACAAGACATCTCTCTCGCTTTCTCATCTCTCTCCTCTCTCGTTTTGGAGTGTTTCTGAACCATCTGCATTCACTTGGTACCATTTCTATTCGGTTTTGACACGCCTGTTTCCTTGGACGCCTCCATTGTTATCTGCAACAAACCGCCAAAATTACCAGCACCAATTAATCTGATCCACCCCGACTCTTGACATCAAAATGAAGTCCACCGTTGCTCTTCTCTCGCTCGCTGCCGGTGCCCTCGCCGTGGTGTCACTTCGGCTATTGCCCCGACAGCCTCCGCCCCGGCTGGCTGTAGCAGCTCCTACTCGGGCCAGTTCGAGGTCACCGTGGCCGTCGTCAAGAAGGCCAAGCGTGATGAGCCTGTAAGTAGTTCACAACTGTCTATTTCTGCTTTTCATCTGCTTGCTTCGCCAGCTAACAACAACGCCAGGTCCAGCATATGAAGCGTAGCAGCTGCTCTAGCGACGGTGCTCTGCTTCTAACTCTGTCCGACGGTATCCTGACCGATGCTAAGGGCCGGACGGGCTACATTGCCTCCAACTACCAATTCCAGTTTGACGAGCCCCCTCAGGCCGGTGCCATCTACACGGCCGGCTTCACCGTCTGTGGCAACGACTCACTTGCGCTGGGCGGCTCGACCGAGTGGTGGCAGTGCAAGTCGGGTAACTTCTACAACCTCTACGACCGCAACTGGGCTGCCCAGTGCGAGGCAGTTGAGATTATTGCCATGTCGTGCGACGGCAGCACCTCCAACGCTTCCGAGTCCAACGACGGCCAGGTTGTCGCCACCCAGGTCATCACGACCACCATCGTCAAGCCCATCAGCGACGGCCAGCCCCAGGTCATCACCACCACCATCCCTGTTCCTATCTGCCAGATTGGCGATGGTACGTTGCAGCCCTCGTATCTCGTGTCTCGTGGGCCGTGGATCTACTCTTTTCCGGTCCCTCTGTTGAATAATCACTAACACTCTTCCTCTGCAGGTCAAATCCAGGGCCACACTACCCCCTGCGCTTCGATCTCGGCTACCACCACGGCCAACGCCAACACCGGTGTCCCCGTCAGCCAGTACTCGGACGGTCAGATCCAGGTTACCACCCCGGCGACCACTAACACCGGCGTCCCCGTGAGCCAGTACTCGGATGGCCAGGTCCAGGTTACTACCCCGGTCGCTGCTGCTGCGACTACTGCTTCGTTCAAGACGTCCTCCGCCAAGGGCAACGGTACTGCCGTCTCCACGGGTGGCATCAAGACTAGCAGCTCTTCTACGTCCCCGTCCGCCATTAGCACCAGCGGCGCTCTGCGTGCCTCTGTCGGTCTCGGCTCCTTTGCCGCCCTGGTCATGTCCGCGGGCGCTGCCTACCTTCTCCTGTAAACAGCTCTTATGAGCCTGCAATCAGACGAAGTGGTGTATGAACGACGACTGAAAATAAAGTCGATCGCACCATCACACCGAAATATTGTTCACGCGAAAACGAATATTTCCTTCATTTCTTCATCCATTCATTTTCACACTGCGGTACATTGGTTGGGCCGGATATGGCATTTGGGTCATCAACATGGGATAGGGTATTGGTTTTGTTTTGCTTCTTTTTATCATTTTTAACTTCACCTAATGTCCTTGACATTCTTCATTCCTTTTTGCGTTTGTTCTTCTGGATCTCGGTCTCCCTCGCTGCTTAATGATGAAAGGATTGGGTTTGGCGGGAGTCAAGTTCCGAAAAAAGACCCAACTTGTCGCGAGACAAGCAGATAGAAAAAGACGCGCATGCGCGAGTAAACAAATCAGAAAATATAGTTAATCCAATAATGATTTCCGTTTATCGGCGTGAAAACTGAAAGGCTTGATGGGCGACAAGAGAGGATGAAAGGACGTTGCCAGCTGGTGGCAATGCTCCTTGCAGTACTTAACACGTGTGCACGTGACCAATCAATAATGCCACTCCCAAAATTGGGGGCTTCGTCTCCAGGCAAGCTTCTACCATGACCGAAAGTTGCCTTCAACAGAGAATTGACGTAAGAACTCATATTAGGTCGACATCTCGTCCGGTATTTCGATGGCCGACTATTGGAAGTCGACGCCCAAGTACTGGTGCAAGCACTGCGCGGTGTACGTGACGGACACGAAGCTCGGGCGCGCCAACCACGAGGCCACAGGCAAACACCAGTCGGCTGTCCGTCGCGCGCTGCGCAACCTGCATCGCGACCATGAGCGGGAAGAGCGCGACAAGGACAAGGCCAAGCGGGAGGTCGAGCGGCTGAACGCGCTGGTCGGCGAGGGCGGTGCGTCGTCCTCGACGTCGGCAGCAGCACCACAACACAGACCAAGACCTCCTCCTCCTGCAGCACAACAACAACAACAGCAACAACAACAACAACTCTTCCCCTCTGTATCCTCTGCACCGGGTGGCGGCCCCCCCCGCGAACAGCTCGAACACCTCGAACAGCTGGCCGAGCTCGGTGTCAGCATCCCCGACGAATTCCGACCCGAACTCGCCATGGCGGGCGACTGGACCGTCACAGAGACGCGCGTGGTCGCTGTCGAAGACGAGGACGGAAACAAAGTGGGGCGTGGCGGTGACGGCGCAACACGGTCCGTCGGCGTGCGCAAACGGCCACGCGGCGGCGGCGACGATGACGACGAGGAGCAAAAAGGGCACGCCGAGTTTGAAAAGATGGACCTGGACGCGGCCGTCCAGGGGTTGTTCAAGAAGCCGCGGCAATGGGGACGGGACCGCGGACAGCGGGCAGCAGCAGCCGGGCCGTGGACGCGGCCGAAGACCTGGACAGCCTGTTGAACAGTGCATTGGCGAAGCCGGCAGCCGTAAAGAAGGAGGCGGCGGGGGCGTCGTCAACGGCACAAGGGACAGACACCGACACGAAGGAGGAGACCAAAGAAGATGTGAAGAAGGAAGATGGTGCGGCAGCGGTAGCAGCAGCAGCGACAGACGACAACCCAGCGAACACAGCACCACAACCACCAAAGATCAAGCAGGAGACCGATGGCAGCAGTGGACTGGGACTGGACGCGCCGCCAGCGGAGGCAGCAGACGAAAAGCCAGAAACCGGTGGCGGCGTCGTATTCAAGAAACGCAAGGCAAAGACGGTGCGGCAGAGATAGGGGAGATGATGGATTCTCTCTCTTTTGGACAAGACGTACGAGGATGCAGCATGTAAAAGTATTACTTTATATACCCAATCGAACAACGGCGAAATGTACCTTACGAAATTCACAAGGATACCGAAAAGAGCCCGCTGCAGCCGGCTTGCTCCCCCTGTTCACTGCCCTCACGAGCACGCCGACTTGAGAAAAGCAGCGCACCGCTCACCCACCACCAACGACGGCGCCATCGTGTGTCCGCTCGGAATCATGATGCGCGGAAATACACTCGCGTCGGCAATTTGCAGGCCCGATACGCCGTGCACCTTGAGGCGCGCATCCACAACACCGTCCTGGGCCGTCGGCGCCGTGCGTGCCGAGCAGGCAAAGTGCAGGCTCGATTGGCCTGTCTCGCAGACATGGGCGTCAATCTCGGCGTCCGTCATAAATGGCTACTCCAAGGGCCACGGAGCCAATTGTGCTCGAGCCAGTGCTTGAAGGGGCGAGAAGGTGATGCTTTTATGCATAGCTCGTGTCTGAGAGCCTAAAAGTCGTTGCGTATCTCATTACTATCCTATATCATTTATCCTGGTTCCACGTTTCAATCGACCCTAGCAACACGTTCTCGCCAAATGATTCTCGAAGAGAGGCATCAGTAGAGCCCTTGTGACGGTACCCACCGCCCGGGCTCAGCTCTCTAAATCCGTTTAATATTCGAATATCGAGGGCAATCTTCTTTTCGAGCCATGCTTTGACCTCTGGGTTCATTTCTTCCTTTGTGTAGAGACCGTGGGACTCCAGATACGTTGTGTACCGATCCTCCCTCGCCCGCGTCTGCGTACCGCCTCCGAAAAGACACCGCCAACGGCCTCGTCCATTTCAAAAAACTTGTCGAGGAACTCGCGCGGCAACAAAAATGGGCGGACATATTTGGGGAAAATGCAAGAGAAGTAGGTGAGGACCAGGTGGTAGTGGTGCCGGAGGATGACAGAGACGGGAAAATCGAGGCCGCGAGGGAGGTCGGGTCCCCATTCGTCCACGAGCGTCTGGTACATGTTCTTGTGCTCTTGATCTCCGTCCCATGCGGCCGCCTCGTTGGCCATCGACTCGAGTGTTTCGTAGAACAAGGCATACTTCCTGCGGTAAGCCTGCAACGCAATAGAGCTGGGCGAATGGTCGGCCAGCCAGGTGGGCGGCATGAAAAACTGTTGCGGAATGGTCCCGCTCCACTCCCAATCAATGACGGCCTGGACGTTGAGATCGTCATCCACAATGATGTTTGTACCAGCGAAGGTCGGTGTGTGCCAGCACAAATCTGGAGGTGTTGTCACTGCTGGAACGACTGCCGGTGACGACATCGACGATCTTGGCTTTCAGATCGTGTAGCGCATACACTTCCATTTGCGACAGCCGCAGCGGACCACGGCCGGCCATGGGCAGCTCGTAGGCCTCTTCAATCAAGCGGTACTGGTAGAGGGCGTAGTCCGCCGTGGTCTGAAATGTTCGTGTCGCTGCCGGACGAACCACACTAGTATTGCCAAAGCTTGACCGCGCTTCAGTTTTTGTAACTCATTGTGCTCGATGCACAAGAGATCGCCCAGCACCGGCGCGGCATTCGCATCGTTTGCGTCTGGGTACAGCGACCCTGATTCAGCAAACTCGAGCTGGCGGAGCTGAGCGAGAATATCAATGACCTGCTGATAGAAATGCACGAGTCTCTCTTCCGTCTCGGAATCGAGTTTCCGTAGATCGATTGAATGTCCGGGAATAAAATCGAAAATTGAGAAGACGCAACTCGTTGCCTCGGCGCCTTGTTTGCTGAGATCTTCGCCACAGCCATAGGCGTGAACCCGTGCCACCGGAATCGTCGTCCTCAGACGGACGTATCTATCGCTGGATGTCAGAACGATGTGAATAGAAGGCTTCGAGGGGGGAAAATATACCGCATGGTTGCCACCTCACTTTGCACTTTGGCCCATGCATCCACAAGTGCTGGCCCAACAGCGATCCGCACGTTCCACCGTGTCTTGTGCTCATCGTCAAACTCGACAAAAAAACACGCATTGAAGCTACCGCTTGCTGTCTCGCCAAAGATGCGGCATGGACGGGATGCGTGGTGGTATCGTGAAGCGAGGCGACAGACGGCATCAGGGCAGATCGCGTCGAGAAACTGCTGTTTGGCCTCCTGGAGTTGTTCTTTTGTCGGTGGCCACAGCTCTTCATTTGCTCCTTCCATTTTGACGCCTCCCTGCATGGAGGAATGTCGCCAAATGGGAAGGTGTGGAGGAGGGAGACTTTTGCATGCCGACGTGGGAAAGAACGACTGCAGACGTGCCCCTGTATTTGATTATGTAATACACGCAGCCACGGTTGTGCACCTTAAATTGACTGGGGTATATGGTACGCTGAGATATGTCAGAATGTGTGATGTATTGATGATTGTTGTATAAGGAACATCTACAGAATGTGGGCATGCTCGTTGACCCTGAAAACCTCCCTATTTTCTATACAAACTCAGGCTAACTCTATTTGGTTGGTTTCCCAGGTTGATTCCTCAGGCCACCCTGTATATTTTGTGGCTCCTTTCGATACACCCCCCTAGGGGGGCCTCTTTGCGTAATACTTGATATATTTTAACTTTTTTAGGAGCCCGGGCGCTTCGTTTTACGGTACTTTATAGTGTGTTTTTTACTTTAAATAAGGCCGTTATTATTTTAATACCTTACTCTAGTTATATTTTCCGTTTATTTTTATTTTCTCGTCGTCGTTATATATTAAGAAAATTTACTTTTACTTTCCTCGAGGGTTAGTAACCTCGTTTAATATAATAATTACGTTTATAGCCTTTTTAAAACGTACGAAAGGGTTTTCCGTAAAGGCCTTTATAAGCTTATTAATTATTATAACTTTCGTAAGTACTTATTTAATTTTAAGCCGACCCTTTTATACCTTTTAACGAACTTATATATTATAAATATCGATATATCGTAGGCGAGTTTTTAAGCGGAGGGTATCGTTCGTAATAAGGCGAATAATTTACTTATTTTCTTCGATAACGAAGTTATTATCGAGTGTAAAGCCGAGTTAATTAAATAACCGTCGAATATAATATAACTCTTTCGCGGTATATATTAAAGCGAGGAGCTTTATTTTTATAAAGGAAGTAGTAATAATAATATATTACTTAAATAACTTTTATATTATTAACGTATTAAAAAACTTTATAATATACCCTTATATATTTACTCGGTCTTTTATATTATCGTTAAAAAACGTATTAAAGGCGTATTAAAAGTCGGTTATAATATTACTTATACCGTCGAAATATAAGTTAAAATATTAAGTTTTATATAAGTAAAGGAGTATAATTACCGTATTATTATAATCCTTTAATAATAAGTTTATATTATATTTATAAAGGCGATTAATATAAAATATTACGTTTAGCTTAATATTAATTATTATATATAAGAGTAACCCGGTAATACTTTAGTATTAATATATACGAAATTACGGTATTAATTTTATCGGAGTAACTAGGATAACTTATAAGGGATATAATCCTCGTTTACCGCGGGAGGAGTATAAATCGTTAGTCGAAAGGTATTTTCGCGTTATTTTATCGATATATTTGGCTTAAGAGAGTTATAACCTCTTATTTTACGGTACCGTAAAACCTTTATACTTAAAAAAAGTCGTATATTACTTAAGTCCTTTACCTTAAATATCTCTTTTAAATTAATTATTAAAGAGTTAACCGTTCTTTATTTATTTTTACGGTATAATAAGATAATATCGTCGACGTAAATAAAGACGGTAATATTATACTTTATAAATATATAAGGGTCCTCCTTAATAGGTATATAACTTAGAGCCGTTAACTTTTTCGTAATATATTATTATTATAATAAGGGAGATTATCGGAGGTTATATAAAGCCTTCTTTAATAATTAAATTACCCTTTCTCTTTACGGTATAGTGGTTTTAAAGCTTAATAATGGTAATATATAAGTTAACTTATCGAGGTCCGTGTTAATAAATACGTTAACGATGTTAATTTGCCGTAACTTTAGGTTAAATTTAATAACGATGTAAAGGAAGATCCGAAGTATAAGATTATTAAGAGTCGTTACCTTCGTAAATTAGCTAGTCTTTTTTTTTAGTTACTTAGGATTATTATACGTACTTTAAGCGTTAACTTTATTATACCGGTAAAATCGGTTTTATAATTATATATTTATATATTTCCGAGGATTTTATACCCTTTAGTATCTTTTTCGGTGACCTTTTCGAAGGTTTTTAATTTACGGTGAGAGGTAATATATTACTTTTAGGTTTACTTAAAAAAGTATCGGTCGTTATATATAAAGAGGGTTTCGTATATATACGAAGGAGGTGTTAAGTCGTAATAATTTTATCGTAATACCGTTAAAAACGTCTTTATAACGGTCTTATACTCGGGTAATAATATTTCCGACTCCGTAACTTTATTAAAATAATATCTCCTCCCGTTAACGTACCCCGAAAAATTATAAATTTTAACGTTATTAGTCTCTTTCCCGTATCGTTATTATTTTCGTTAAGTAATTTATCGTTAATATTATCGCTTTTTACCTTTCGGTTTTTATTACGGTTACGGTAGGCGCCGCCGGGTATACCTTTAACTTTATCGGTCGCCTCCGGTATTATAAGGGCTCTTTTACGGGGGTTAACCGTAAAGGGTACCCCTTAAGAGTTATATCGCCGGTATAATTTTCGGGACTAGGGTTATCCTCTTAGGTATTTACCTCGTTATTAATCTTTAGTAAAGGTTTAGGTACTTAATAACCTTATAACTTATCGTTAAAATTAAGGGTCGCGACTTTTTACTTTTAAATACCCTCCTTTCCGTTAAGAGGTAATAAATTAACGCGTAGGTATAATAATTTTATTTTAAAAATATTTACGTTACGTATTTTTACGTAATCTCTCTCCTCTTTTTTTACGTATATATTAATAATAGCGTTTAGTTTTTTTATTAATAATTTAACGTATATAATAACCTCGCCGAATATCTCGCCTTTATCGAAAATTATATTTCTTATCGACTTTACCTCTTTTAATTTCGAGACTTAGATTTTAAAAATATTAAAGGATTTATAACTTACTAGGAAGTTAATATACGCCCTAGGTTATAGTTTTCGCTTTTTATCTTAACGCTTTTAGGCCTTTCTCGTTAAAATAAATATTTTATAACCGAATACCCTTAAATAAATAATATCGGGCACTTAACCTTGTACGGCTTCGAAAGGGGTTATATATTATAACGAACGATGGGGTAAACGGTTACTTATATATACGGTTACACCGATAATATTAAGTTATAAGTCTTCTAGGAGTTTTATATTTATTCGTATAATACGTACTCTAATTATTATTACCCCCTTAGAACGCTTAAAAGCCTTATTTTATATTTATATATACGGTATAAAGGGTTCGATAATAATACCTTTCTTTTTAACTTTTTTCGCCGCTTTTTTATTAATAATAAGCTTATTATCGATTCGAATTATTACGGTTTTATACCCTATTCGTTTTATAATATTTAAAGCCTTCTCGATTACCGTAAAAGAGTTAATTTTTTAATAAGGGTATAATATAATATATATTTTATATCGTTATAAGTAATAAAGAGGGCTCTCGTATTATTATCGTATATAATGGTTATATCCGTTTAATCGATATTTAACCTTTAAAATAACTTTAACGATAATTTATTAAACGGTGGTTTACGTAATATTACTCTTTATATCTTTAAAAGGTTATAAGCGTTATATTCGATAATATTTAGGCCTTTTAAGCGTACGCCTTTTACCGAAATAAATAAGTGAGTAATTATATTTAACCTTATATAACCTAGACGGCGATATTAAAGACGTCCCTCCTAAACTTATATATAACGCCTCTTTCGCGAAAACGATATAAATATTAACTCTTTTACTTCCTTAATAATATAATATTACCCGTATTTTACCGTTTATATTATTAAAATCTTTATACGAGGGCGGCTCCCGCCGGTATCGTTAACTTTATATAACTCCCCGGTTTTACTTTTTTAGAATACTTTTTACTCCTTTAAACGACCGAGGGAGACTACCTCGATTATAAATTTTAAGTAAATAACTACGTTTATTAGTTTTAACGTTAAACGTGCCCCGTTCGCCTTCGTTTTAATTAACTAGGTATTATAATTATATACTTTTATTACTCCGTTATTAATACGTATATACTCCGGTATTATATATTATTCGAAAGTTTTAAGGCGGTTAGGGTTATTAATAATATATACGGAAGTACCCGAATTAAATAATACCCTAGAAGGCGGTTTATTTAACGTTAAAATAATAAGTATTTCGGATATAATATATATATTAACTTTTAGTATTTTTCTAGGACCCCTTAAGCCTTTTATAATAATTATAAGTTATAAGTATACCTCTTATATTAACTTACCTCCTACTTTAATAATAAAAGTATTAAGTTTAACTTTAATAACGGTTACCTTTTAATAACGTTCCCGCGTAATAATAATCTTAACTTTCGCCTCGGGCGAATAATATATAAAATAATTAAGTCTTTTCGCCGAATTATTATAAAAGTAATCCTTTAAGTTATAACTAGTCCCTTCGTATAACTTATATAATACGTCGCGCCTAGCTTATTACGTAATATTACGACTACGATATCTCCCACGTCCCCGTTAAGAAGAACCTTTTTATTAGCCTTTATTATACCCCTAAACTTAGTTTTATTATACCGGTAATGGCGGAGGTAGTTTTTTAATCCTCCTCCTCTTCGACTTCGTCGTTCTCGCTTTCCGTACCGAAGTTAACGAGTATTAATCCGAATTTTTTTTTTCGAATTAGGAGGTTAAGAGGTTTAGTAAATAAAGTCTCCTTTATTCGAAAGTTTTTAATAATATCGAGGGCTCTTTTAATATAACGAGGTATATCGTTTAAAGTCTCGTAATACCTTCGTCTTTAAAGTTTTAAATTAATCGATTAACTTTATTTACTTTTACGGGAAAACGCCTCTTAAATATAATAATTAATCCGAACTTTATACTTTAAGCCCGTTTTAATCGATTTATTTAATTATATATTTACGTTATAAAATAAATTAATTATTTAACCTTTTATTTACGAATTTTATATATTTAAAGGCCTTTTAAAAAAGGATTTTATACTCCGTAATAAACGAGGGCTTTATTTCGTTAAAAGAGGGCTTAACGACGTTAAATAATTTTAATACTTTCTTTTTCGGCTTATTTCTCTTATAAAATATACGTTTAAGGGTATTATTAACGTAATTATTAAAAACTCTTATATTTTCTCCGTCGCCGTATTAAACTCGCGCTCTTTTATAATATACCGATTAATTTACCTCTCTTAAAAACGTAACCTTTTAAGCTAGTCGTTATAAATAATACGTACTCTCGCTTAATCCTTTTCGTATACCGTTTATACGGCCTACGTATTAACTTTTAATAGCGTTAAAGAGGGCCTAGACGGTTATTTTAAATAAAATACTTTAAGCGGGGTTATACCGTAATATATATTCTTCGCCTTAGAATTAATCTAAACGTTATAAACTAGGTACTTTAAGTCGATATACTCTATAAACTAAAAGTAATTAACCTTCGCCTTAACGGCTCGCCACTAGTCGTAAAAGTTAAGCTTTTCGGCTAAAACCGGGATTTCCGTAGTTTTAATAATCGTTATAATATTAAATTCGGCTTTTACTAATTTTAACGGTCGTAAGTTAATTCTTTTTAATTATTTTATTATACGTCGCGCGTACCGGACTCGTAACTATTAGAATATATGATGTATTAATAATTGTTATATAAGGAAAATCTACAGAATGTGGGCATGCTCGTTGACCCTGAAAACCTCCCTATTTTCCATACAAACTCAGGCTAACTCCATTTGGTTGGTTTCCCAGGTTGATTCCTCAGGCCACCCTGTATATTCTGTGGCTCCTTCCGACAAGATACGCCAAAGCGAACATTGGGGCCGGCGGTACAGCGGCTATACCGAGATGGGCTTTGTCTTCGGGGCGTTGGGACTGTGCGGACCGCGCGAGACGCGGCGGTTTGGATTTCGGGGCGGCTGGCGAATGAAGTCGTCACTGGATACGGGCGAGAATGAGGAGGAAGAGGAGGAGGAGGCCGTAACTGGGCCGGCAGAAGCACCCGCTGTGGCTCTTGAAGAGACGAGAAGGGGGTGTGCTCGACAACGACGCCATTAGACCTACAGAGAAAAATGTCGATGGCAATGAAAGCGAAGGAAGCAAGAAGGAGGCGCCTGAGAACATGGCAACAAAAACATAGAAAGCATGGGAATATGGAGGGAAGAAACATATAAACAGCGAATAAAGAGTCCCAAATTTTGATAATGTAGTTTAAGAGTACGGCAAAGAAACGCCGCTTATGAACACGCATGCTCCTTATGTGCTGCCGAGCCGCACCCGATCCAGACGCGTGGGAACGCCGCCGACGAGTCCTTTTGCCGCCGCTCGTTGCACCACCAGCCCACAGCTGTCGTGTCGTCACTGCAAAACGTAATGCAGCAGTCCGCACCGTTGGGCAGCCACACGTAGCTGTTGGACGAAAACGGCAGGTCGAGGAAGCCCTCGTCGCGGATGACGTCCGACATTTTGCCCGTGTAGTCCGATCCAGAGAATGCTTGGAACGCGAAGCCTGTCAGAGAATAGGTCTGGTTGTTGAGGAACGTAGGCTCGGGGGCTGCTTCTGCGGTCGTCTTGGCCGTCACGAGACCGGCTGGCTCGCTTGTCGTCGGTTCAGGTGCCGGTGTTATTGGTGTCATTGCGGGCTGTTTGGTAGTGGTACTGACAACAGTCGTTCCAGTTGTCACAATCGTCTGGGTCGGACTAGTGGCCGGTGTCTTGTCGGTCTCTGCCTCGGTAGACTCGCCGGTTGCCGACGCTGTGGCTTTTGAGGAATATGTACCAGTAACTTTCCCACTCGCGTCTTTCCCTGTCAATGATGCCTCTGTCGAATTGTCTGGCATGCCATTTGGTGCCGGTTTCTTGGTCGAAGTTGCCGTCGACGAGCTGTTATTGTTAGTATGGACGTCTCGTGCATGGGAAAGTTAATATGAAAAAAAAAATAAAAAAATAAAGAAGAATGGCATACCTGCTATCAGTTCCAACTGTACTCGCCGATGCTTGTGTGTTGGTCTCCTTCTTCGACCGAGCTACCATCGACCCGCCGCCGATACCGCCGGCCACACTTGCAATGATAATGGCAAGGCCGATGCCGAAAGAAAGCCAAAAAACTTTTGGTCGTAGGCCAAATATTGTCTTCCGTCCCGCACCTGCGCGGTTTGGTGGAACGAAATGGCCCGTATCGTCAATCTTGAACGAATGTACTGAGTGGACGGGGATCAGGCCAGCATCGCAGTGGACACTTGGTGCGTTGTGCTTGCTCTCGTAGTCGGCGACAGCAGGCACGGCAAACTTGGGAGCCTTCTCACCCTGGTCCCAAATGTGCGGTTGTTGATGTTGTTGATAATAGCCATGGTCGGCCGCCTCGAGAGACGAGTCAGGCACAACCTCGGGCAGATCCATAGCGGTGTGGGTAGGGCTATTCTGTCGCTCCTTGGAGTTGGTGATGTCGGCGGCTCTTTAAAATTCTGAGGAACGCTTTCAACAATGCCATGGGCCGTTTCCAGCAGAGAACAACAACTTTTTTTTTTTAAAAAAAAAAGAAGACAATCAGCCTCAAAAGAAAATCATCCTTCCTGTCTTTCAAAATATCGCTGCCAGTGCCTCAACCTTTTCCATTCCATTTGCCTCTTCTCCAGCCCTTCGCTTCGCGGTCCTCGCCATGCTGCCAAGGGTTTCTTCCACAATCTGGAAACGCAATATAAAGTATTTCGACAACACCGGCTGCTCACGCTGGTGTCTGCCTCGTGCACTCTTACAGGAACTGTTGACAAGGGCCAACATAAAGCCGAAAAAAGCATCCAAAATACTCCAAAAGAAGCGACCCGGTCATTGTCATTGGTGAGACGCTGTTTCGGCAGCACACCCACACTGCCAACTGCGGGAGACCTCCTCGTCGAAATTGCACTTCATCTCGGCAAACGCACTCGTGTTGCTCAGGGGAGAATACGAAACGGCCAAACATAACGGTTGTTCGGTGTCTTTTGTGGTTTTCGTACTCTTGCTCTCTTTTCCACGTACGGAGTACTGGAGTTGGCCGCCAAGCGTAAGACGGGCCAAAAGAGGCAGTGAAGCGCAGTTGAAGAGCAGTTGAGGAGTTGTGCTGGTTGGCTGGAGCTGGGATGTCGCCGTCTTCCGTCTTGTGTGTGTGTCTCGTGCGCCCATGTTCAACTTGGAGGAAATTGGGCAGAACGGCAAGCGCTTGCTGCACAACATATGTTTTATGTTTGTTAAAGGAAGTATCGTGACACAACGCGACTTGGCGTACAGCACAGCCTTAGGTAACCTCTCTACCCCATTTTTGTCTTGCGTGTCTTGTGTCAGTGCTGCCTTCCTTGAAGGCCTTGCCATGCGCTTTGCACTTGCCACAATCTTTGAAATGCACCTTCCTTCTGTCGTACGAAGAGGGCTTTGCTCTTGCCCAATATGGGATGTTTGCTCTTTCCTGTCCAACGTCGGTTGTTGCGCAGCACTTGCGTATGCAGGTGGCACTTGCCAAACATGACGAATCGAAACAAGAGAGGAAGCGACGAAGGTGAGGGTGCTAGATCGTAGTTGCCGGACGCCGAATGCAAGAGGTTGCCTTGGTCGCGCCTTCCAATTCGTGGATCCAACGGCTCCCCCTGGTTTTCCACGTCAAAATTCCTGTTGACTTCAATTGATGCGGGAAATAAGAGCAAACATCTTCAATTTGTCTTTTTAAAAACAAGCACCACGTCCTACCATCCACCAGTCTTCGAGGATAAACTTGGCATCACCGCCGAGAGAACTCCTCTATGTCGAATTATCGTCAGCAGAGCGCCAGATCCGGTTGCAAGAAGCCCCCCACATTTTGATGCCAATTGTCGCACAAATCCGCAACCGTTCACGACCAGTCTCGCAACAAGCTCTTCGCTTTTCTTTCGCTTGACCTCGGTTGCATCCCGTGCCGTGGAGAATAGAGAATGGCCCGTGTCATGCTTCGTTGCGAGTAGGAGACTTTTGTCAGTCTTTGTCATTTCGTTTGTCGATGGAAGAGTGGAACGAGTGGTATGATGTACTCGACATTTCCATTCGACATACCCATCAAAGATGCGTTCGCAATGGCATCTTCGGAGACGCGTGTCTTCTTCCGAGAACTGCCACCAGCGAGCGCTGCGAACAATACGGTTCTGTGCATCGGCAGCGTCGCTCTGTTTCGCCTCGTTCTCGACTGCAATGCAACAGTGAGCCCCTCCGGGCATCCATTTTTTCGTTCCTCTTCCTCCCTGTTCTGAGTGGTCGTCCGAAGTCGCTCCAGCTCGCTGCATGTGAGCCATGTCCGGCGAGTGATTTTTTCACGGATCAGCGGCGGATGACATCTTATCAGATCATCTCGATTCTTCTCGCGGAACGCAGGCCGATCCAAGCAAGGTCAAAACCATGTACTTTCTTACCAGCTGCCTTATTCGGACGGTCGTCGTTTTCGAGGTACATGTACATGCGATGGACATGGAATTTTCGATGCGACAATGCAGTCCTCTTGGCGACGCAACACAATCTTCGTATTTTGGGGGTACTTTGAGTCCCACGTCCAAACCGAGGGTAGAAAAAAAGAAGGTCCTTGGAAGAGAAAGAATAATACACGGAAACTCGTGCCTTTCACGTTTTTGATTGGATGGCGACCTGGTACTGTAGTCCACTTGGCGAAAAAAAAACGAGTAAGTCGCTGCAGCTCCCTGCGACGGCCCCCAACCAGATCGTCAAAAGTATCGAAAATAACCCTGTCTCTTGGAACCACAAAACTGACTACGACCTTCTTTGCAGGCAAAGTCCTCGATGTGCAGGAAAGAGTTTTCATCGAACGTGGGCCAACTTGGTTTTTGTTGGCTCACTAGGCTCGGCACATCTTATCTGATCTAGAGATAATGCCGACATCGCCTCTGGGCTCCCGAGCTTCTGTCCCCACTCTGAGGGATCTCTCGGAAGACACCACGGCCCATCAAGCAAGGCACGGGCTTCGTCTGAGAGGAAAAGCAGGGGTCTACTGGGTGTTAACACTGAGGGACGAGGAGGACGAGGGACAGCACACAGAGAATATCCTAGCTCGTCCCACGGCCTGCGTCATCGGCTCCGGGTCTAAAGCCGCAATGAGCCAGCCATATGCCACCGCTCTGCCACCGGCGTCGCCTCCTCTGGGTCGATCCACCAAGCCTCCAACTCGCTTGCTTTGTGGGCGGCCAGCAAGAAAAAAGTCTCACAGGCCGTTACATAGCGGCTTTGAGTTGCCGTGTGGGGAGCCATTACGGAGCCATTACGGAGCCAGGAAGCCAGGGAGCCAGGGAGCCAAGGAGCCAGGCACCGCATTACAGTGTACATCTCATGCAAGTACCATGACCCTGTCGAAGGAGGCTGAGAGGATGAGAGGATGCAGAAAGATCGGCATGCCGAGACTTCAGTGCCGCGCCGGCCGCAGCTTTTTTACACCTCATACGAAAATACTTGCAGCAATTAAACATCTTTGTACGTACAAACTCGGAGGATCGCCTCTCCTTTCCGAACTGTCCACTCTCGAGATGGTGTGCTTTCTTGCGGCTTTTCCACCCATCCCACTTTCATATGTTCCATGCGACTCTAGAAGACAGCAGCGGTGACTTCTAGACCGGTGGCCGCTTCATATTATCCATCGACCATGCTCGCAGACCCCCCTTCATGTTTTGGTATGGCATCCATCACCATGGGTAAACTGCCCACCATCCTTTCGTCTCTCCTCTTTCAGCCGAAGACTGCTGCATCATACAAGAAGAAGGAAAGAAGAAAAAAAAGAAAAAAAAAATCATGTCTGGCCTTCGGGTTTCAAAAGCTTATTCTGGGCAAGGCACCGTGTGCCGGAGCAGCTATGTTCACTTCCGCCCGAACTACAGTCGGTGTTTATTCTATGTCCTCTCGCAATCCGCGTCTCTAAACATCCCACCCCCCCACACCACCTCCTCCCTAGCTCTTTAGCTGCTTCAGGACCACCATAAAGCAGCTAGCGTCAGACAGAGCATAGCATCGAACAGGCATAGCATTTGCCAAAAATGCACAGAAAGCAACGAAGTCGTGAAAAGGTACCCGTTGGGCACGCGCACATTACGCCCCTCCCATGGGCCAAGAGGAGCAAATGCATCAACAAGGGAGAATCGAAAGATCCAAGAAATTATGACTGGGAAAAAATAGAGGGAAAAGCCAGCACATCAATTCAGGCACAGGTTGCGTGGGATGAAGATCGACATTGCCAGGCCAGAGCTCTCTTCTGACTTATTCTTTTTTATTTGTTAAGAAGTTCTCTTCCCAGATCTGCAGGAATTCTCGGTACGAGGTGGGAAATTATTTTCTGCCACCCGTAATTCTGTCCTTGAAACTAAAATCCTTGTTGACACTTTGACAACTTACAACTTACAACCTACAACTTACACCTGAAAGCCCCAAACTCTCAGCTACTTTTGAATCACACATTATGACGACCTCCGCCATTACAAACGGCAGCGGCCATCACGCCAATGGCCACACGTCTAACGGTGTCAACGGCACAAACGGCGTCAACGGCACAAACGGCGTGAATGGTGCTAACGGTGTGAATGGCACCAACGGCACGAATGGCACAAATGGCACGAATGGCACACACGCCTCAAAAGGCAAGCACACAACATCGGTTCACTCCCGGCTCCGGCCAGCTGTGCCGGATGAGGTGCAGGATTTGATCTGTGTTGGCTTTGGTCCCGCCAGTCTTGCTGTTGCCGTGGCCGTCCATGACGCTCTTGAGGCGGGAACGCTCAAGGAGGCGCCCAAGATTCTTTTCCTTGAGAAGCAGCACCGGTTTGCATGGCACGCCGGCATGCTCCTGCCGGGAGCCAAGATGCAGATTTCCTTTGTCAAGGATCTGGCCATGCTGCGGAACCCGCGTTCTGCCTTTACTTTCACAAACTATCTGCACGAGAACGGCCGCCTAGTTGACTTTACCAACCTGGGCACCTTCCTGCCCGCCCGTGCTGAGTATGAGGACTACCTGCGCTGGTGTGCCACCTCCTTTGACGAGTCTGTGATCTACAGCAGTGAGGTCGTGACCGTCGACTCCGAGGCAGCAGATCAAAATAGCGACTCTCCTGTGTCGACCTTCCGCGTCGTCGCCAAGGATGTCACGTCCGGCACTGAGCACGTCTACTACGGACGCAACGTGCTTATGGCCACCGGTGGCAAGCCGTCACTGCCGGCCGTTCTGCCAGCTGCGCACCCGCGGGTCATCCACTCCTCGCAGTACGCACACCAGCTGCCCGCCATTCTGAACAACCGCCAGGGCCACTATCGCGTGGCTGTTGTTGGCGCCGGCCAGAGTGCTGCTGAGATCTTTAACAATGTCCAGGAGCTGTATCCCAACTCCGAGACGCATCTTGTAATGCGGTCCGAGTTCCTCAAGCCCAGTGACGACTCGCCGTTGTATGTTCATTCCTGTTTACCGCAATAGCCCAATGTCCAAGCATTTGGTGGAAGCTAACTCGGCCAGCGTCAACTCCATCTTTAACCCCGAGTACGTTGACAGCCTGTATCCGAAGTCGGCCAGCTACAGAAAGAACCTGCTGGCAGAGGCCCGCCCGACGAACTACGGCGTCGTCCGCCTCGAGCTGATTGAGCACCTCTACGACCGCATGTACCACCAGCGCCGCCTGCTGGGCACAGACGACAAGAAGTGGCCGCACCGCATCCACGGGTCGAGCCAGGTCGCTCGCGTCGAGTCGGACAACAAGGAGTCGCTGCGCCTGTTTGTTGAGCCGTACCAGAACGGCAGCGCATCAACCGAGGCCGCCGAGGTCCTCGATGTCGACCTCATCGTCGCGGCTACGGGCTACCAGAGAAGCAGCCATGTTACGATGCTCCAGGGCCTGTGGCCTCTGCTCCCCGCCAAGGAGCTCCCGAAGGCAGGCAGCACCGACGACGCTCTGGGCACCTGGGAGGTCAACGATGCCGCCACGACCAAGGTGCTCAGCGTCGACCGCGATTACCACGTTAAGTTTGACGCAGGTCGCATTGCGCCGGGCTCGGGTGTCTGGCTGCAAGGCTGCTGCGAAGGCACGCATGGTGTAAGTTGCTGGCGCTTACCAGTCTTTGACGTCACTTATTTCAAATTTGTTTCTTTGGCGTGGTTTCCCGAGCTAACAAAAAAAAATCTTACAGCTGAGTGACACCCTGCTCTCTGTCCTTGCTACGCGCTCTGGCGAGATTGTTGACTCAATTTTTGGTTCCAACTAGAATGGGTTGTCAAAGATGCGTCGGAATGTGAAAACACACTGTTGTGTTTTGTTTTGTTATGATTTTGTGGTATTCATTCATTTATGAAAGTAGTACTGGTGTCATTCTTTGTTATTTTCACCTGACGAATTGACTACAAATTTAAAGAAGTTCATCATTCTGAGACAGATCTTCGTTCTTGCAATGAAAAGGACGAGATGTGTTCAAAGTTGCGCAACGTTTCGATGCACAGCCTGGCAATTGTCTGTCTCTGCGTTCAAATGGTCTCATTGCGAATGCCCAATGAGGAAACTTAGACAACGAGATGAGGCCACTGAAAAAACCAGACCTGAGCCCAGACCTTTGCCGGGCGGCCACAAATTTGACTAGGGCTAGCAGGGAAACGAACAACCCGCCCAGCTGCTTGGGCTTGGAGCTACGGACCGGCCCAGTTGCTACGACATTTTAGACGATCCTTGGAAGGCGAAGGAAAAGCAAGGCAGTAAAGGAAACAATGGAAACAATGGAAACAATGAAAACTAAAGAAGGAAAAACGCAAAGACAATAGGGAAGGGGGAGCGGGCGATGGGAGGGTGTCCGTCATTTCGAAGACGACCCTGCGTCCGGAAAGCTGAAAGGGTCTCAGAAGACGCATCAGCAGAAATCCAGGCGTTGTTATTCGGTCGGAGATCACAAGCTTGGCAATCGCTCCGCGGGGCGATATTGGATGCTGGATGTCTTGGAGAGACCTCAAAGGGGCTGGGAGCAAATCAGAGTCGTTGGAAATGAAATCCATTGTCGTTGTCTGGTGATATTAGGGGGCGGACTGGAGGGACTGAGAGGGACTGGGCCAAGTCCCCAACAAGGGGCCACACGACGCACACGAGGCGTACAAAACCCATTCGCGCCAGCAAAGACACCATCGCATCACATCTCTTCATCCCGCATTACGCCAAGGAAAGAATGGATAAAAACGAAAAAAAGGAAAGAAAAAACAAGCAAAGGTGGCTTGCTTGACAGCCGTACCCATGCTGCACCATGTGCACACATTAGCTTGTGATGCTGCCTCGTCACACAAGGATGGAAAACTAGTGTCTTGTTGAGAAGCCCGATGCTCAAATCGAACCAGTCAGAGGCGAAGAGAAGTCAGCACTGTTGCAAAAAGAAGCCGCGTCATTCGCTCAGCGAATCAAAAGATGAGCATCGCACGAGATGGAATGAAGGAAAGAGAGAGAAAAAAAGGAAAAAGGAAAAAGGAAAGAAAGGAAAATGGGATGGCGGGTGTCGTGCAGCCCACCACGCCCTTTCCATGCAAGGGGGCGCACGGCGGCGTCGTGGTGGGTGTGGGGTTTGCGGATTGTGATGGTGTAAGTGTGTACTGAGAATATGTGTGTGAATGTGATCAACGTGGTGTTTGGTGTGTTTTGTGGTGTGTTGCGGTCTGGGCGTGGGATGTAGATGGAAATTTATATGCACATCAAATGGAAAAACAAAGGCCATTGAGGAGACGAAGATGGACGGAAAGGATGTAGAAAGTGGTAAACGAAGCGAGATGGAGGGTCCCTGCTGACCTGAAAAGAAGGCACACAATAGCCCTAACGGTTAAGAAGACGACAAGACGACAAGACGAAACAAAAGAAAGGACAAGAAGAAGCAAAAGAAGCGAAACGTAGACGACGTACGGCACATGCACGGAGCTCGACGCGCGGGCGAGGCAAGACCTTTGGGCAGGGTGTCAACCACTTTTCATGGGATAAACATTGTCTTGATTGTGTTGGGCGTGGGATTGTCCGCATCTTGCCCGCATCTTGCCCACATCTTGCATCCTCTATTAGATCAGGGCACCACTTACGCAACATGTCCTTTCATCTGCATACAAAGTACGACGCTGCCTGTCCAGTGTTGCGCCAATGACCAAAGAAAATAGCGAAAATGGGTGATTGCATGACGCCAATTCAAACCGGGGCATTAAATAAAGAAAAGGGGACAGGGAAACCAAGGACGGGCCAAGAAGTTGTTCTTGAAGAGGGGCCCGGGCTTGGCATGGCCTCATATTCTTCAACGGGCGTTCGTTTCAAGGAGTAAACATATGAAAATGGATAGATGATAAAGATGTTGAAACGGAACACGAGTGAGCAAGTGGAATATGTTTTGCTGCCGACGAGCCTTCATGATGCGTCAGTTTAACGCGTCAAGAAGACGAGCTGACAGTTCTCGTCAACTCTCCTCTCCCCGCGCTTTATTCTGGCATCGCCTGCTAGGTCAACAACATCACGGAAAGCTGATGTAAAAAAAGGGCCAAAATATGCGCTCACCAGGCGTGTTGTAGGCGGTCCACGCATGACGACAACTATGCGCAGCTAACGCGAGGAAGGGAAAACTAATAAAAAAGGTCTAAAAGAGGAAGCCATTCCCGGTTGGACAACGGCCCTCTTCTCCTTCCGCACGCCAACCTTGTAGTCGCATTGTCGTCGGCTCTGCTTGGGCCAGCTTTCGACCCTGAAGCCTGACTAGGGTTTTGATATGAAAGGAAAGATGAGGGGCGCTCGGGGCGCAATCACTTGGTTCACTCCCCCCGTCCCTCGCTTGGTTGAGAGCGTTTGATGTGTTGCTTTCCAACTCCTATTTCTTCATTGGCGTTCATGCCACTTCACCCATTTTGATGTGCTCTTTGCTCCGGCTCGTTGGATGGTATCTTCACAATCTTCACAATCTTTCAACTTTCTCTTTCGGTGGCGTTTACTGTGTATTCTCATCTTTTCCATCTGACTCGAACGCGGAGCTAAGGCAAAGTGGTGAACTTCTTGATCACATCGTATCGCCGGTTCTTGATTTATTATTCGCTTGCCTCGCTTCGAAAAAAAATTACTCTGGTACAGAACCAAGCAAGCTACTGCCCCCGTAGTTCCTTTTGTGATATACCACACGTTCGAAAAACCAAACAAAATCCACTTCGGTGGACAGACGTTTTCTTTTCGTAGCGCGGGATGGATTTGCAAGAGAAAGAGACCCGGCCGTCGGCTTACTCTTGGGATCACAATTGGCTGGCTGTTTGCCCCGTCTTGCGTTCCGAGCCTTGCAAACGTCTGAGGAGGCCGCCTTGCTTTCTGACAAGGATAAGAGACGGCGTCTGCCCGTTCCATGATGCACGAAGTTGAAGTAGCGAGTAATTACGAAGTAGTCTTACTTGTATCGCCACTCCCGGATGGTAGGCTGTTTGTGAGATTCCCGGCAGGTGCACCCCACGCTAATCAACTAGCTGCTGCCCTCTCCTGCCTGTTCCTTACTGACCTTTGTGGCGCTTTGTTTGCCCATCGCTCCTGCCCGCCCCGTCCCTGGAGTCCTAACGCGTCTTACGCCGTGCATCTCCGCTGTTGTTGACGATGATCCCCAGCTTTGACGGGTCAGCAACAGAGTGGGCAGAGCATCTTTGAATGTCGAGGTTTTTTTTCTCTTTCTTGTGGGAAAACGGGGTCTCTCTGGACAGTCTCTTACTTGAGAATCAGGTAAAAAGGCGAATAAAAGAACAATGGACAACGGGCGTACCAGCTATGGAGTGACAATGGAAGGTGCCACAGATGCTCTTGCATGTTTTGGAAGGATCATTTTCTAAAAAGGCAAGAGCCTTATGTGACCTTGCAGCATACATACGGAGCAGGGAAGGAACAGACGGGAAGCAAATGCAGGGCTGTTGCGCTTGCTGCCCTGTTCACTGGGTCGTGTCGCCCTGCGGCGATAGGCCAGATAGCTTAAGTTCGAGCCTGCATTGCTCAAGTTCGTAAAACGACAGTGGTTGAGTTGCAGATTGATGTCTGTTCAAGTCACGAAGCATTGATGCTTTTCTGATTGAGTGTGTACTGGGAAGAGAGCGGCTGCCTATTAACAAGCTCTTGCATCTTTTACAGCGAGATACACGTAAGAGTACACGAAAAACGCGGGGACAATTCGCTCCTTCCCTCTTAAGCTCTCATCCTCGTCCGAACCACACACACACATACACGCACCATTCGCTCTTACCTCCGTAGTCGGATTTGCGACCCCATTCAGGGGCGCTACATGGAGTTTTGGAGGGGAACAGCAAAAAAGTGTGAAAACGAGAGGCCCCCCCAAAAAGCATCACCACTAAATAAGTGACTGCCATCAATTCTTGCATGCCAACACGAGACAAAGGACCTGTTAGCGGAGTGTTCGTTTTTTGAGGGCTCTAGCGACACTGGCTCCTCTCTTGACATCCTTGATCCTCAATCCTCAATCCTCCTCTCCCCACGCCTGGAGCCTCACACCCCTGCCGTTGGAGCCTTGTCCATGCTCTCTCCACTCCGAAGCACGCCTGGTCTCTCTCTCTCTCTGTCTCTCTCTTTGCGGCCAGCAACTTTTCAAGGCGGCCAACCTTTCACCTCGTCGAACCACGATGCTTTTGTCTTGCTCCTCGATCTGCATACATATAATTGGCCTTTTGTTTATACCCGGCATTTTTGCAGCTTTTTATTGCATCCCTTTTCTCACGTTACGATCTTGCAGCATTTCAACAGCAAACGAACACTCGATCACAGCATTCTTTAAGCCTCGCTCTGCTTTTGTTGGTTGAAAAGCTTTGACACCACAGCCAAACGAGACCTCACATGATCGCCAAGACACACCACATCACCACACACCACACCAAGAAAATGGCGGGAGCCAAACAGCTCTCGATTGTCAACCCGGAACCTTGGAAGCTGCCAGGGCCGGAGCTGCTGCATTTGCTGGTCTCCGGCGCCGGGATCGACAACGACACCAACACAGTACTTCTGTCAAATCACAATGCGGTCAGTGCGCTTGCGCGTGCGCCACCGGCCGATCCCGCGCCACAACAACCGCCGGCACTCGACTACCGGGCCCCGGACGGCACGCACACCACGCTGTCCTATCCGGAGCTGCACCAGATTGCTAGCCATTTGGCTGACGAGATTCTGCAACGGTTGCCTGCCGGCTCGGACGGGTCGGCCGAGTCTTCGGCGCCGGGCCCGAAAGAGCTCGTCGTGCCGGTTTTGATTCCACAGGCACCGGAACTGTATGTTTCCTTGCTCGGTATTCTGAAAGCCGGCGGCGCATTCTGTCCCATCCAGCTGGACGCGCCGCCTGACCGCATCCGCTTTATATTGGGCGACGTGGGTGCCGATGTCGTCCTAACAACATCGGCCATGGCGGCCAAATTGCCAGCAGACGTAAAGGCGTCTCTGCAAGTCGTACTTGTCGATGAGTTGCGCCTGTTTCACAGACCGGACAAACTGCTGCTGCCCGCACCAGAACGCCCCGTGTCCACCCGGAAGGCGGTTGGCCCCGACGACCTGGCCTATGTCATGTACACGTCTGGCTCAACGGGCACACCCAAAGGTGTCGGCGTCCCACACGGTGCCGCCACACAGAGTCTGCTCTCTCACGACCGTCACGTTCCGAGTTTCAGCCGCTTCCTGCAATTTGCCGCTCCGACCTTTGACGTGTCCGTCTTTGAAATCTTCTTTCCCTGGTTTCGCGGCGCTACGCTCGTCTGTTGCAGCCGGGCGGAGATGCTGGACGACCTGCCGGCGGTCATCACGTCCCGCAACGTGGATGCGTGCGAGCTGACGCCCACGGTGGCCGGCAGTCTGCTACAGAGCCGCGCCAATGCGCCCGGCCTGAAACTGCTACTCACAATTGGCGAGATGCTGACGGAGCCCGTCATCCGCGAGTTTGGTGCCGGCCCGGACCAAACGAGCATGTTGTGGGCCATGTACGGTCCGACAGAGGCGGCCATTCACTGGTACGTCCCCAAGATGCACAAAAGAACAAAGAAATGATCGAACGGGCCACGGCAAGCTAACTGATGCAGCACATTGCAACCTGCTCTGGACGGCGCAGCGTCTGTGAAGAACATTGGCGTCCCACTGGACACAGTGTCAGCCTACATTCTGGCCATCCCGGACGAGGATGGCGATGGCACAGACAAGGACGCTGCAGGCGACCCTCGGATTGTCCCTCTCGGCGAGGTCGGTGAGCTGGCTGTTGGCGGCTACCAGTTGGCCCGTGGCTACATCAACCGACCTGAGCAGACAGCCGCTGCGTTCATCGACACACAGCAATACGGCCGCTTATATCGTACGGGCGACAAGGCCCGCATCACTGAAGATGGCATCCTGGAGTGCTCTGGCCGTCTGGCGGGTGGCCAGGTCAAACTGCGCGGCCAGCGGATTGAGCTCGGTGAGGTCGAGCAGGCTGTCCTCCGTACCAAGGGCTGTCTTGGAAGCGTTGCTGCCGTCATCGATGGCATTCTTGTCGCCTTTTGTGATGTTGGGCCCAAAGCGTTTTCTGGCGCGGCATCCAACGGTCTCGAAGAGGCGATCCTGGAGTCGTGCAAGTCGTGGCTGCCGCGCTTTATGATCCCCGGCAACATTGTACTCATGCCCGATTTTCCACGGCTGGCGTCCGGAAAAGTCGACCGGAAACGACTGTCGAGCGAGTATGCAGAGTCCAACACACACCAGGCCGGGGAAGCGTCTCAAACCGAGTATAAGGACGACCTCGACCGCCAGCTTCACGACATGGCAAAGTTGATTCTGGGCTCCACAATCAACAGCACAGCGCCTCTTGCTGCATCTGGCTTGGACTCTTTGAAAGCCATCCGATTTGCCGCCTCGCTTCGCAACGCTGGCTTCTCCCTCGTCAGTGCAGTCGACGTCCTTGAGTCAAAGACACTTGCAGTCCTGCATGCTCGGATACAACAGTCGACACCACAGGAAGTTGATGAGACAGCCGCGCAGAAGCAAAGCCACATTCTCGAAACGGCTGCGCTTTTTTCCAAAAATGCTCTGGTCAGGGACCACCTCAAGCTGGAAGATGTCGAACGAGTCGTGGCGTGTACTCCGATACAAGCTGCCATGCTGGCCGAGACGTTTGTGGACCCGAGAGCGTATTGCAACTGGGTAGAGCTTGGTTTCGGAGGAAACACTTCCCCAGAAACCATTGCACAAGCTCTGAGAGTTCATATCGACAGGAACGAAGCACTGAGGACAAGCTTTGCTCAGTGCCAGGGTCGTTTTGTCCAGGTTGTCCGCCGTGCAGCGCTCCATGACCAGATCCGTACAGTCAAGCAGCTGCAGCGCGACTTCCAGCTCGACACAGAAGAGAAGCTCCTCATGCCGTTCTATGCCGACATTGAAGAGTGTGGTGTCGAACAGGCCGAGGAGGCACGCGCCGTCCTTCACATGCACCATGCCATGTACGATGGCTGGTCCCTGGATCTTTTACGGCGTGACCTGAACTTGTACTTGCGAGGCGAGTCCCAGGCGTCTGCTGGCACCCACTACTCTTCGGTTGCGCAGTACCATCAGTCCATCACTACTGTGCAACGCAACGCAGCCGAACGATACTGGGCTGAAACCCTCAATGGGTTCCAACCGAGTGCCGTGCCGGAGCTCAACCCACGCCGTGATCCCACGGGACAGGTGCTTACACAGTCGTCGACGCTGTCGACAACGGACGGTGCTCTGGTGGACAAGGCCCAGGTCGATCGTGTCGCCAATGCCGTGGGGTGCAGCACGCAAACACTCTTCCAGGCCGCGCTGGCGTGGCTCTGGAGTGGTCTTGTTGGCGCGTCGGATGTCGTCATGGGCACCGTCACATCGGGCCGCACCATTCCCGTCGACGGCATCATGAACATTATGGGGCCGTGTCTGCAGACTGTCCCGCTCCGCACCGACCTGTCTCGTATGCGCACCGTTCGCGATCTGATCTCAAACATCCACGCATCCAACCGTGCTCTTCTAGCACATGCATTTCTCCCGCTCCCCGAAATAAAAAAAATTGCAGGCATCCGTCCCGGCCAGCCTCTCTATGACATCCTGTTTGTCTACCAAGAGTCCATGTACAGCCGCGGCGATGGGGAGGAGCTGGTCCGTGAACTTGATCACAAGGACTACCTGGAGACCAAGCTGCTGTGGGAGGTGGAGCCAACCAACGACAAGTTCTGCATCAAAACGACATTTTTTGCTGATACGTTCCCGACTGCTCTAGTCGAAAAGCTGATGGAACAATATGCAGCTGTAACCCAGTTCATGATGGCGAACATCGATGAGACCATCTGTGGAGTCCACAACAGCATCCCCGTCTCTCTCCAGTCCCGCCATAATCTCGACTACCGGTCCTTTGACGGCTGCCCTGACCTGGCCCACCTGGTACAAGAGACAGCCAAGAGGATACCTGGCCGGCCTGCCATTTGCTTCGCAAGCTCGTTTCACGACGCAGAGGACAATGGCGAAGGCTCGTTCGAGTGCACGACTCTGACCTTTGATGAACTTGACCGGCTGGCCAACCGCATTGCGCGTTGTCTACGCCAGCCGCTCAGCGCAAAGACGGGCAATGCTGTGGCTATCATTATGGAGAAGTCCCCCCTCCTGTACGCGGGCATTCTGGGCATACTCAAGGCAGGGTGCGCGTACCTGCCTCTCCTGCCGACTACACCGCTGGCCAGGATACAGACCATCCTGGAGCAGGCTGGTGTCTGCTGCACACTTTCCGGCACCAAGAGCATGAGCGATCTGTCGAGTCTCAATTTGTGCCCCGTATTCGACCTGGAGTCGGCTGATCTCACTCAATTTTCCGATGCTGACTTTGACGACAGCGAGGCCATCCCGGTGGACCCAGCACGGATTGCCAACATTGTGTACACATCCGGCAGTACGGGCGTTCCCAAGGGTGTCTGTGTCACCCAACTCAACATCTGCAGCAACCTCGATGTTCTCTCGCGGATCTACCCGGTCTCGCAAAATGGTGGACGTCTCCTGCAGTCGTGTTCGCAGGCCTTTGATGTGTCTGTTTTTGAGATCTTCTTCAGCTGGGTCTACGGCCTGTGCCTCTGCTCGGCCACCAACGACGTTTTGTTTGCGGACTTGGAGAGATCCATCCGCCTCTTTGGCGTCACCCATCTCAGCATGACGCCGACAGTGGCTGCCCTGGTCAGCCCACCGAACACGCCCACTGTCGAGTTCCTCGTCACGGCCGGCGAGCCGCTCACCGAACGGGTGGCCACTATGTGGTCAAAGCAGCTCTTTCAGGGGTATGGCCCATCCGAGACAACAAATATCTGCACTGTCAAGAAGATGGCGCTTGATGATACCATCCGTCACCTCGGCTTTGCCTTTGAGAACACGTCCACGGTTGTTCTCCGCATTGGCGACGACAGCGGCGAGACAGTCCCTCTTGGGGCCGTGGGCGAGTTTTGCTTCGGCGGCGACCAGGTTGTTGCGGGTTACTTGGGCCTGCCTGAGTTGACGGCGGAGAAGTTCGTTCAGCACCCGACCTACGGCCGCCTCTACCGGTCCGGCGACATTGGCCGCATGCTGCCCGACGGCTCGCTCATGATTACGGGCCGTATCGACGATCAGATCAAATTGCGCGGCCAACGCATCGAGCTCAACGAGATCAATGCCGTTCTCTGCGCGTCACCACTGGTGGCCAAAGCCGTGACGATTGTTGTTCGTCTAGACGAGTCAGAGCAGCTGGCGGCCTTTTTTATGCCCGCATCATCCGCCGACCCCATGTTCCGCGTCCTCGATGCCCACCAAGACGCCACGGCACTACTCTTCCGCGAGCTGCAATCCCGTCTGCCAATCTACATGGTGCCCACATTCCTGGTGCCCATTGCGAATGTGCCCCTGACACCGGCCGGAAAAGCAAACAAGGCCTTGCTTCTCGACACCTTCCACGGCCTATCACAGGAGCAACTCGCCGCATTTGCAGACTCTGGAAAAATCGAAGGTGCCGACGATGACACTTCTCAATGGACAGATGTCGAGCGGCAGGTCGCAGAGATTGTCGCTCATGTTCTCAAGATAGATGCAAAGGATGTTGGCCGTTGGACACCACTGGCCAGCCTTGGTCTCGACTCTCTGTCTGCAATCCAGGTTGCGCGTCGTCTGAGCGAGTCTGTGTCTAAAACGCGCCTGGCCATCTCTGACATTCTTCGAAACATGTCTGCTGCGCAGCTGGCGCAGATGATCCATGAGAGGTCGGCATCCACCGAGGTGGCCTCTGAAGCTTCGTCAGCTTTCACACTGGATTTGTTCTCCTCGCAGTTTTCGTCGGAATTGCAGTCCAGCCTCGAAGAGCGTGGCTTGTCCTCGTCCAAGCCTGCCCTGCCATGCATGCCTCTTCAAGAAGCCATGCTGGTCTCGCCGACACGGGGCAAGTCTTATGTCAACCGCATGCTGTTCCGCTTGGCTGGTAACAGCGACAACTTGCAAGCTGCCTGGAGGGTGACTTGCCGTCGTCAAGATATCCTGCGCACATGCTTCGTGACGACAGACCACGCTACCTACCCGATTGCACAAGTCGTCCTGGACACGTACGAGGCGCCTTGGCTCGAGCTAGCCACTTCTGCCACGGGCCGTCTCGGTGCCCTTGTCGAGCAACATGCACAGTCGCTCTCCAACCCAGTCGACTCGTTCCAGCCTCCAGTCTCCTTTGCTACAATCAAGGATGGGGAGGCTTCTTACTTGTCATTTGTTTGCCACCATGCTGTCTATGATGGCGAGGCTATGGGCCGTCTCTTGTGGGAGGTGGAGCAGGCAGTATTGCGAAACGACTCGTCAGCCCAGGAAGCTGTGCCTCCGTTTAGCACGTTCCTTCAGCAGGCGCTTGATCTTCCACCGTCCACGGAAAAGTTCTGGAGTGGTCATCTCGCTGGCTTCCGGCCCGCGCTTCTCGTGGCCGACAGATCAGCGGCGCCGGAGACAACGAGTGGCATCCTGGAACGGTCACTTGACCTTCCTCTTTCCCAGATCCAAAACCAAGCGAAGCACCTGGGCTGCTCAATTTTAACTGCCTGCCAAGCTGCCTGGGCCAGCACCATAAGTATCCTCCTGCAGACGGACGACATTTGTTTTGGCAATGTCTACAATGGCCGCTCCGGCGCTGTTGAGGACGTGGACAAGCTGGTTGCACCCTGCTTCAATACCCTGCCCATCCGCGCCGACTTCTCCGCATTGCAGTCAAACCGTGACCTGCTATCCTACTTCCAAACGCTCAACCCAGACCTGCTTTTGCACCAATTTACGCCACTTAGACAAATTCAACGTCAGCACAGCAACGGCAAGCGACTCTTTGACAGCTTACTGCTGCTGCAACAGCCTTCTCGACCACTCGACAAGGCCATCTGGACCTTGGAGCGGGACGATGGCGAGATGGATGTAAGTCGGATGTGGAAACATACTTGAATAAGCTGGATTGAATACTAACGTTCCATGTTACCAGCTCCCGATCGTCTTCGAACTCACACCAGAAAAGGACGACGACAAACTCAAAGGCCGTCTCCATTTTGACAGGTGTGTACTCTTTGTTTCTTCACCTTTATATATCACGAAGAAATCCTCTAACACCGTGCAGACAAATCTTGACACCTGAAACGGCACCTCTTGTCATCAAACTGTTCAGCACACTCCTCACGACACTCATCCAGTTCTCATCATCGCACATCCCGGGCCGCAAGGACCTTCCCAAAGATCTGCAAGAACAGCTTGACGGTTTGCATCTGGCAGTTGAAGTATCCGACAGAGGCGACGACAGGAACGAGCTGGCCAATGACAATGCCAATCTACCTACCGAGATCTGGACTGGAACAGAGTCTGCCATCCGTGCTGTGCTGTCCCAGCTGTCTGGTGTACCTGAAGACAACATCAGGCGCGACACGACCATCTACCGCCTCGGCCTCGACAGTGTCCGTGCGGTCCAGGTTGCATCGGTTCTCCGTAAACAGGGGCTGCAGGTCTCGGCCGTGGATGTCATGGAGCAGCCCAGCTGCGCGACCCTGGCCGCCTTCCTGTCACCACCAATCATCCCGGCCACGGGCCCCACCACACTCACCAACGGCTCCGAGTCTTTGACGCCGGACACGTCTGTGCACACACCACCGAGCTCGTCGGCCTCTGCCGCGTCGCCCTTGCCCAGGAGCCGCAGACACTGGACGTTGCAGCTTTTCGTGCGTCTGCCAGCCGGTTCTTGACAAGCATGGCTTCTACCTCAACAGCGAAATCGAGGCTGTCTTGCCCTGCACTCCTCTGCAGGCTGGCCTACTCACGGAGTTCATCCAATCCAAGGGCAAGCACTACTTCAACTTTATCACTTTCGAGCAGAAAGATGGATCGAGCATCGATGGCGCCCTATGGCTGAATGCGTGGAAGCAAGCCGCAATCTCTATTCCCATGCTGCGGACGGGTTTCATTAGCATGGAAAGCGCCGGAGACGAAGACGATGAAGACACAATGAGCTCCCTGTCTCCATTCGCCATGGTCCAGATCTCACCAGAGTCAGTCTCGCAACAACCCCGTGTGCTTCTTGTTAAGAAGGGGCAAAACTTTGGTCATTCCCAATGGAAAGCGGAGGCCGCCAGCCAAACTCTCAGCAACCTTCAGTTGCCACCATGGCAAGTGGTCATTGTCCAAGACCACGATGGCCCCGGTGTGACCTGCCACCTTGCCATCCACCACGCATTGTATGATGCTGCAAGCTTGCGCGCTTTGTTGGACACCGTGGCCGACTTCATTGCGAACAGGAACGATGCCAAGTCGCAGGAAGCCCCGTCCACCGACCTTGTCGTCTCTGACATTCTTCAACAAGTTGCTTTCTTGACGAGACCTGCGTCTAGCATTGCCAGTCTATGGAAAGAGCGTGGAGCCCAGACGGTTGTCAACAGCTTTCCCGTGTTGACACCACTCAAAGAGGCACCAGGCCATGGCGTTCTCTCTCGACCGTCCCGTCAATCGTTTGGCAAACTCCAGGCTGCCGTCCAGGATGCTGGATTCACCATGCATGCCGTCCTCCAAGCCGCATGGACGCGGATTCTCTCGTCCTATGTGGGCGATGCCTCGGTCGTCTTTGGTGCTGTCTTGTCGGGCCGTAACACCGACACAACGGGGCGTGCCGTCTTCCCATGCATCTCGACACTGCCCGTTGTCGCCCAGAATACTTCCAACAATAGGGCACTCGTCGAGCAGATGATGCGGGCCAATATCCTCCTGCACCGATCCCAGCACGTTCCCCTTCGACAGATTCAGCGATGGCTTGGCCAGCCTGACGCTCGCCTGTTTGACACACTTCTCGTCTACCAGAGCGGCGAAAGCGGACCCAGCTCTGAAGAGTATCCGTGGACCGTTGCCAACGAGGAGGCTGTTGTTGATTACCCCATCTCCATTGAGGCCATTACGATGTCTTCGGATGAGCCGCTGCTCTACCAAGTCACCTTTGACACCAGTGTACTCCCACTGGAGCATGCCACCACGCTCTTGGAGCAGCTCGATGCCATTGTCGACCACATTGCGTCCCAGCCCGACGGCAGCGAAGACGACCTCGTGGCACTGCAGCCTGCACTGTACAGTGTGCTGCCGCCAGCCTTCCAGGAGCTCCCTTCGGATGTCAAGTTGCTTCACGAGTTTGTCGAACAACAGGCCGAACTGCGACCGGTCAAGACGGCACTCCAGTTTGTCACTGCCTTTGACGAGTGTGCTGGCGGTGTGCCCATCAGCAAAGAATGGTCCTTCCGTGAGCTCAACGCCCGCGGCAACCAGGTGGCCAGTCTTGTCTCTGCATATGCCGAACCCGGGTCCATTGTGGCCGTTTGTTTTGACAAGTGTCCCGAAGCCTTCTTCGCCATGCTTGGTATCCTCAAGGCTGGCTGTGCCTATCTCGCCCTTGATCCCGGTGCACCTTCTGCGCGCAAAACGTTCATTCTCCAGGATGCCGGTGTACCATTGCTTCTCACGGATGCCAATCGGGCCACAACAACTGTCTCTGATGATGGCCTCTCTGACATTGCAGATGGCGTCCAGATACTTGCCATTGACGAGGCTTCTTTGGAGGCCAGCACGGATTCTGCGATTCTCTCCAGCGATCGCCGCGAGACGGTGCCCAGCGATGTCTGCTACTGCCTCTACACATCTGGTACGACAGGCACTCCCAAGGGCTGCGCCATTACACACGAGAACGCCGTGCAGTGCATGCTGGCCTTCCAAGAGCTGTTCCGCAACCACTACGACACCAACACCTCCCGTTGGCTGCAGTTTGCCTCCTTCCACTTTGATGTCGCCGTCCTTGAGCAGTATTGGACCTGGTCTGTCGGCATGACCTTGGTTGGTGCGCCTCGTGATTTGATTTTGGACGACTTGGCAGGCACCATATCGCGTCTCGAGATTACCCACATCGACCTGACACCAAGTCTGGGCCGTCTCCTTGACCCCAACGATGTGCCCAGCCTCTGCCGTGGCGTATTTATCACTGGCGGTGAGCCCCTCAAGCAGGAAATGCTCGACCCTTGGGGTCCGACGGGCGCCGTGCACAATTTCTACGGCCCGACTGAGGCGACAATCGGCGTTACGTCCTACCCCCAGGTGCCACAAAACGGGCGTGCTTCCAACATTGGCCGGCAGTTCCCCAATGTTGGTACACTCGTCTTCCGCCCCGGCACACAGACACCCATTTTGCGCGGCGGTGTCGGCGAGCTGTGTGTTTCGGGCAAATTGGTCGGCCAGGGCTACCTAAATCGCAACGAGCTGACCAACGAACGGTTCCCGGCCCTCGCTGGCGACGGATCTGCCTACCGGAAAGACCATGGCGAGCGTGTCTACCGTACCGGTGATCTTGTCCGGATGCTGCACGACGGCTGCTTTGATTTCCTGGGCCGTGCCGACGATCAAGTCAAACTGCGTGGCCAGCGTCTGGAGATTGGTGAGATCAACCATGCCATCCGCCTGGGTCTTGGCGACACCGTGGGCGACGTGGCCACGCTGGTGATTCGCGATGAAGACAACAAGAAAGACTTTTTGGTGTCATTTGTTGTCGTAGACGATGCCGATGGCAATGGCTCTGACAGTGCTGTCCTCTCCCAGCAAGTCCAGGTAGCCTGCCGCGAACGCCTCCCGGGCTACATGGTGCCGACCTACGTGGTCCAGCTGGCATCCATTCCACTGTCACCCAACAACAAGGCCGATGGCAAAGAATTGAAGCGATTTTTCAACAGCTTGACGCCAGATGAGCGCATGCGCACAACGGGTGCCGCCACCAATGGTCCTGCATCATCAACGACAACCACCACAACTACCTCGCTTTCTGAGCATCCAACCGGCAAAACGATCATCCAAGTGCTGCACAAACTCGGCCTGCTCGATCCCAATGACAACAACCTGGCACCGCACACCAGCATCTTTGAGCTCGGCATTGACTCTGTCTCTGTGCTTCGCTTTGCCCGAGCGCTCAAGCGGGCTGGTCTGCCGTCAGCTACGCCATCTGCCACTCTGACGCACCCCAGCATGGGCGATCTCGTTGCCGTGCTTCACGACTCTCAAAAGAAGCAGTCGTCTACAATCGGCTCTGTCCTTGAGGCCCAGCTATTCGTTGACGCCTGCCAGCATCGCAACCGTACACGCGTCTCCCAGGCCCTCGGTGCCAGCTCCGACCAGATCGAGTACATTGCACCCTGCTCGGCCCTGCAACAAGGCATCATCTCAAGAGCTCGTTCTGGCCCAGAACACAAGGACACCTACTTCAATGCGTTCCACTTCCAGCTCGACATGAACACGTCTGTCGAGAGACTGAAGGATGCTTGGAGTGCTGTCATTGCCAACAACGCCATCCTACGAACACGCTTCGTCGCTACGGCCGACGGCTTCGTCCAAGCTGCGCTCAAGCCGACTGCTGCCCCCACTCCTTGGACGCAGCTCAACCTGGACGACGACCAACACTTCGATGCTGTCTCCCGTGAGCTCTTTGCAAGATGGGTCGATGCCAACCAGGACGACGAAATCGCCAGTCCCCTGCAGCTGCTGCCCGTGTCTCATCGTGGCACAAACACGTTTATTCTGCACATCTTCCACGGTCTTTACGATGCAACCAGTCTTGACCTCATTCTCGGCCAAGTCGCTGCCGCGTACGAGAATTCAGACGGGATCTCAGACGGTTCTGTGGGCGCACCGATTCGCCCGGCCTTCCTGGATGCCCTGGTACACGGCCCGCTCCGGAACCACAGCAGGAGCCGCGCATTCTGGGAGAGCCATCTCAAAGAACGCGATGCTTTCCAGCCTGTTCAGCCTCTAGTGGGAGAGGACTCCGCCGCTTCCCAAGATGTCGGAGCTGAGCGCAACTTGTCCTTTGCCGCCGTCGAGCATCTTCGAGTGAGACTCGGTGTGACACACGCAGCGCTCGTCCAGGCAATTTGGGTGTCTGTCTTGCAAAGGTCTGTCCATGGCAACAACAGCGACGGCGTGTCTCTCGGCCTCGTTCTTTCTGGACGGACAATGGACGACCTTGATGGCGCCGAGGGTGTCGTAGGCCCACTATTCAACACATTGCCATTCTATGCACCGGCCAGCGACCTCAACACATCATGGGCCTCGCTCGCCCAGACCTGTCATGCCTTTAGCATTGCCACACTGCCATTCCAACAGACACCACTGCGCGACATCCAAAAGTGGTGCTCTGCTGGCCAGCCGCTCTTTGATGTGCTCTTCTCCTTCCAGTTGGCTGACGAGACCGACGCAGCCAGCACCTCCACCGAATGCCTGTGGACACAGTCCGAACCAGACGTACATGCCGACTATCCACTTGCTCTCGAAGCGGTCTTGACGTCGACTTCATCCAACCCTACACTGCGTCTCTTCCTCGTTGCAAAGGCCGGTATCGCCGATGCCGCGAGCCTCAATCGTGTGCTCGACAAGTTCGAATCTGCCCTGGAAGCCATTTCAAAGGACCCATCCTCACCTGCTCTCGGAAATGAAGAAGGCAATGCACCGGCTATGACAAGGACAGCTGCACTTCTATATCGTGATGCTCCAATTGGTGCCCCACCTATAGCAGGAAACAAAAAAGACGCGGATCATTTTGTCTGGACTGAAGCAGCCTCAACACTTCGGACTACAATTGCTTCTCTTGCTGGTGTGCCCGCAGATGCTATCAGCGAGTCCACCACCCTCCTTGAGCTGGGTCTCGACAGTGTTGACACCATCAAGCTGTCTGCTCGTCTGCGTGCAGCTGGTGTGCGCCTGACCAACGGCCAGCTCGTCCGTGGCCAGACCATTACTGCATTTTTGGCCTTCACCGATGCCGCCAAGAACTCAGATACCGACAAGAACGGAGTTGCATCGGCCACTGAGAGTTCCAGCACCAATATCACGGTTACATCAGAGGCCATCCGTGAATACTTTACCAAGCATGGCCGCGACCTTTCGTCCGTGACCCACCTGCTGCCTCCAACGCCACTGCAGGAGGCTATGGTGGCCGACATGATTCAGTCCCAATTCGCGCTCTACTTCAACAATGACGTTCTCGAGATTCTGCCCGGCGTTGATGTTGCCCGACTCAAAGCCGCATGGGAGTCTGTCGTCGCCAAGCATGCCATCCTGCGCACAGTCTTCTTCGGCATCGACAGCCCCGACTTTGACATTGCCTACTGCCAGGCCGTCAGAAAGTCCATCAAGTGCATTGGCGAGTGCAGTGTTGCAAGCAAGGAGGAGCTGCCCAGTGTTGCCGAATCTGTCCGGAAACTGGCCATCGAAGGAGAGGGAGAGTCAGGCTTGTTCCAGCTGATGTTTGTGCATGCAACCGACACCGACCGCTGGTACCTGGTCCTCTCCATTGCCCACGCTCTCTATGATGGCTGGTCGCTCGATCTCCTGCACCGCGCAGTCGAGGCTGCCTACCAGAATGCCGACACGATCTCAACATCCGCAACAACTGAGGACCCCGCCTTCATTGGCCAGTTGAACCGCATCCTGCAGTCGTCCAGCCTGCAAGCGGACACTTTCTGGAAGAGCTTCCTTGCCGGTGCTCATCCTACCTACATGCCACGTCAGACCACCACATTGAGCTTCGTCGAGCAAGACAAGACTGTCATCCGTCTCGAATCAATTTCGTCCGTATCTGTTGCACAGTTACAAGCTTTCAGCAGAGAGCAGGCCGCCAGTGTTCAGGTCATCGGCCAAGCCTGCTGGGCCGCCGTCCTTGCAACCCTGACCGGCTCGTTGGACTTGTTGTTCGGTGTTGTCCTGTCCGGTCGCGATGCCGACGAGGACGAGGCCGCCATCTTCCCGACCATGAACACCGTGCCAGTCCGTGTTGTCCTACACGGCACGACAACCGAGCTCCTTCAGTACATGCAGACCAACATGGGCAGCATTGGCGAGCACCAATACTACCGCTGCGCAAAGCTCAACGTGCAGTCAACCGTGCAAACAGCGACAACGCCTCCGAGTCGGGCATCTTCAACACCCTCTTCATTTTGCAAAAGCGTATGCATCAAGGCAAGGAAGGCGGAGAGGGCGCCCCGATCATGACGTCGATCGGGGGTGCCTCGGACGTTGAGTACCCCGTTTGCGTTGAGATGGAACTTGTCAATGGCGCGGACGGCAAGGATACAATTGTCTGGCGCACAGCCTGCGATCAAGCCTACGTCTCCCGTCATGGAGCGGCCCACCTGCTTCGTCAGCTCGATGTAGCGCTCCGCTTCATGGTCCGGTCCTCCACCGCCTCCACTGCCAACCTGCTCACATTCGATAACGACGGCGTCTCCGTCTGCGGCCTTCCTCCATTCACGCCAAAGATGTCCAAGGAGGTGCAGAAGAAAAGCAGCTCTCAAAATCCGCCAGCGGATGCTGACCAAGAAGATTTGGGTGCATGGACAGACGACGAGCTGGCTATTCGTTCTGTCCTGTCTGCCGTCTCTGGCATGCCTGAGGGCGCCATCCAGCGCACCGGCCAGACTCTCTACCACCTCGGCCTCGACTCCATCAGCACAATCAAAGTGAGCGCCCTGCTCAAAAAGACAAAGGGCATGTCACTGGGAGTTCGTGGTTTGCTGGCTGCTGGCTCGATTCAAGACATGGCCGCCATGGCCGCCACAAAGAGGCAGGAGACACAGGCACAATCAAACGATCAAGCTACACCATCGTCCATTGTTTCTCCTGCCCAGATCAATCAAAGTCTGCGCACGGCAGGCATCTCCCACGCCGATGTCGAGACGGCCTTGCCTGCCTCGGCCATGCAAGTTCACATGGTCAGTGTCTGGCAGAATACCGACGGTGGCGTCTTCTTCCCGGCCTTCTGCTACCGTCTCACGCTGAACGAACAATTTACCACACTGAGCCTTCAGAGTGTACACAATGCATGGAATCAATTAGTGGCGGAAAACCCGATCTTGCGAACCGTCTTCGTTGCAGCTGGCTCCGATGCAGCTGTTCCCCTAGTCCAGGTCGTCAGCCGGGCAAAGACGCTGACTGCTCTTGATGAAAGCAAGACGACTCACACTTGGCCTTCTCTTGGAGACGACTCGAGCCTCTCGTCGTTTGCAACTCTCTCAGTTGTTCCGGAAGCGAGTGACGCGGGCTCGTCCTTGTTCTTGACACTCCGTATCCATCACGCACTTTATGATGCTGTCAGCCTGGAGAACATTCTGGCACGGTTCAAGCAGCTTCTTGCCTCTCCGACTGCCAAAACTCCTGTGCCTTCAATGTCGCCTTGGGAGCAGTCGCTATCTCGTCAACTCTCTGCGGCGACTACAATGAGCAACAAGAATTTCTGGTCTGAATACTTTTCCAAGGCCAACGTTTCACGGAACACTGTCGCGATTCCGGATGCCGGCCGCGCGTCGTGCTTCCGCCCTGCAGCTCTCGACAATGTCGCCCCCCTCAAGGACATGGCAGCACACCTTGGCGTCGGTCTCCAGAGCATCGTGTTTGCCGTCTACGCAAAGACCTTGGCGGCCAAAGACTGTAAAGCGGAGGACGTCGTCTTTGGTGTCTACCTGGCGAACCGCGACGACAGCAGTGATGAGCTTGCAACCTACCCCACGCTCTGCCTGGCGCCGCTGCTTGTACGGTCGCCATCCCAACGAAGCCTCGCCGATCTGGCTGCACAGGTCCAGGCTGACCTGCATGCACTGGCCGTTCCGCCCTCAGCCAACACGGTGGCACCTCTGACGGCGAGCCTCTGGGAGATTCAGCAGTGGACCGGCATTACGGTGGACTCGTTTGTCAACTTTTTGCTGCCGGACGATGCGACGACAGAGACGACAGACAACGAGTCGTCCCGCATCTCGCTCGCGCCCGTGACCGACGCAGGCAACACACCGGCTCCATCGCCGCGCACATACCCTGCCCTCCACGCAAACCGCGTCAGGGACGCCTACAGGGACGCCGTCGATGTGGAATGTGCCGTCCGTGGCAACCACCTGGACATTGGTGTGTTTGGGTCGGCTCGCCGGCTCGGTGATGACGAGGGTGCAGCAAACGTGGTGGAGGAAATTGTGGAAATGCTCCAGGAAGAGCTGGCAATGAAGACGTAAGCGAGGTGGTGAGGAGACGATATTCGTGTGGTGTTTTGACTGCAGCATTTACTGGCGTTTGAATTTGTCGTATCAATTTTTGTCTTGATTTCTCTGGTTGTACATATTTTTTATATTTATTTTCGGTTTTCTCTTTTTGAACAATCAACTGCAGCCTTTAAAGCTCTTGCCCATTTTCTTGTTTTCATTCTCATCTGCCCATTCAGTTTCATTTTAACCCTACTCATATTCGACAAGATTCTACATTAAAAGATTACACAAAATATTTGCGGAAAAAAGGCCACTCTCAACAGTTTTGTAAAGTGATTAGCTTTCGATATCACTCTATTTTTCCGACCATCGAAAAAATTATGGGATGTGATGATATCCTCATGCCTTTTCGAGACAGGCGCATGGTTGACAACGATCGCTCGGAACAGGGACCTCCGTCGCCTTCACGTGATGGAGACTTACAGTCTGATGCAACGGCCAGAGTGAGGGGAATGAGGAGAACGAAGCGGGACGACAGGATACGACACGACGACATCAATCGGCGGGACAAACGTCTACGCTTTGCACATTTTTTGCTTATTCTTTGCGCCGACTTTGTCTGTGCAATCTATTTTTCTATCCGCCTTCACCCACGCACTTCAACCGACGGCAGCAGCTCCTGCCATTGTCCCTCGCTCGGCAAAGATGACCGCGGGGTAAGGCGCTCCTGTCTCTCCTTCCTCGAGCGGCTCTAGGGCGATGAGCTCCGCGGACTCGCCAGGCACGAGCACAGGATCGCACCTGCCGCCGCTGCACCTGCCGCCGCTGCACCTGCCCTGGGTTTTTGGCCGTCGCCGTGGTTGTGGTCGCGGTTGCCTGTTTTAGACATCGTCGACAAAGAAGAGAAAGAAGAGAAGGAAGGAGAAGAAGAAGCAGCAAGAGCTCGTGGGGCGTTGAGAACAATAAGAACAGCATCTGCCCTCTCTGTTCTCCTTTTCCAAACAAGGCGAAAGCAACACACAGCAGTCATTCTTTGGAGCATCATCACCAACACCACCATCACCACGATCGTCTCTTATCTCATCACTACTCGCCGGCATCTTCTATCTTGCAGCAGCCTTTGCATTGGTCGTTCTCGCACTCTCAGCAATGCCTTCACTGCGCCAGTTGGCCGCACACGCCGCGGTCGCCTCGTCGTTGGGCGGCGGACTGGCCGTCGGCGCTCCCATTAGCTTTTCCACGTGCAAGCCCACCTCACAGTGGCCCGGCTGGCCCTCGATCCGATATGCCTTTATTTTGTGCGTCGCGCTGTATCTGTGTCTTCCCCTTCCCTCCCGCCCAAACCTTCAAGCCTTCGCTAACAGACATGTCCTTCCCTTTCCCCTCTTCTCCCTTTCCCCCCTTCTCAGCGGCGACAGTTACACCCAGACCGGTTTCAACTCGTCCAAACGCCCCCCATCCATCACTGAGCCCCTTGGCAACCCCGACTACCCCGGGTATACGTCGTCCAATGGCCCCAACTGGGTCGATTACCTGACTGTGGACTACAATGCCTCCCGCCTCCTGACATACAACCTGGCCTCCGGCGGCGCCACCGTCGACGCCGACATCATTGCACCATTGGTACCCTCCATGCTCTCGCTCAAGGAACAGGTTCACTCCCTGTTCTTGCCCGCGTACACCAGCTACGGCAACAGCGACGAGGACACCAGCGACGAGGACACCAGCGACGAGGACACCAGCGACGAGGACAATGACGACGAGGACAACGGCGACGAGGAGAACAGTGACGAGCACCACCCCTCGGCGCCCGACGCCCCCGCATGGACGGGCAGCGACTCCGTCTTTGCCATTTGGATCGGCATCAACGATGTGGGCAACTCGTACCTTAAGGGCACGGACGGTGTCAATGGCAGCACGGCCATCAACCAGCGCATCTTTGCAGTGTACCGCGACTTGGTCGGCACGCTCTACCACGTCGGCGCACGCAACTTTGTCTTTTTGACGGTGCCGCCCGTCGACCGCAGCCCATTGACCATCGCCAAGGGTGCCGCCGCCACCGCGCTCGAAGCGGCCGACATTGTCGCCTTCAACAGCCTGCTCAGGACGGGCTGGCCGCCGACCTCAAAGCCCAGCACGCAGACAGCGCCAACGTTTGGGTGGTTGATACGGGCGTGCTGTTCAACACCGCCCTGGACAACCCGTCTGCGTACGCACAGACGGCCGGCCTCAAAAACACGACGTCCTTTTGTCCGGCCTATGCAAAGTAAGTCAAACACAGCATGCCCCAACAGCGACAGCTGGGACTAACACATCACAACACCTCACAACAGCGGCTTCAGCGGCAACGACACGTACATTGAAGGCTGTGGCGTCTCCGTCAACAAGTACTTTTGGCTCAACCACCTGCACCCCACGACGGCCATCCACGCCGTCGTGGCAGAACAGGTGTCCAAGGCGCTCACGGCCGGGCCCAACCTGTGTTCGGACGGGGTGGGCCGGAAGAAGGGTGCTAGCTGGTAGGATTGGCTAGGGTATGTTGATGATTGGCTTCGGCGCTGGCCTCTGATTTTGCGCATCCCTCTCCTTGTTGCGATCCTTGCGACCGCTGTCGTTGTCCCTCTCGTCCTCTGTGTAATCACTTTCGTTGTTACAATGGCTATTGCCATCGTATCATCTCATTATTTCCTGGTCCTCATGCGTGTACCACGGAACGTGTATCACTATTTTTACCCACCCACGTCCGTTCCAAAGACATCGATATCCCGCTATACAGACTGATGGCGTCTTTCACAGCTTTCACAGCTTTCACAGCATGCTTTCATCGTTTTTTTTTTTTTTTTTTTTTTTTTGATACTACAACTAGCACTCTGAGCCAGCCTCTCTCGCCCTGGTTGTCTCCATTCTCTCCATTCTCGTATTTGACCATGAACATATCATAGAGAATGTTGTCACATCCACACTGTACAGCAGCTCCACAACGACAGTCGCAACTATTGATCTTGGCGTTGCACAAGGCACAGGAAACACGCAGACGGGGCTCTCCTTGACGCGGCCCTCGTGGCCCACGTTGCTCGACCAATTTGCTGCCGTTTGGGCCCCGACCCAGACGTGCTCACGCGCGCTTGTCGACGGTCGCCGCAGACACGTCGGCCTCCAGCCATTAAGGGGAAGCCGCATAGCACCTGATTTTTAGGAGGATCGGAGACGGTGATCTCGGTGACTGCTCGTGTTGTGTGTTGTTTGTCTCTTGCCGAAAGCAGCATTGTCCGCCACAGTGCAGAACACCAACAACTCGAAGGGTAGAAGAAGAAGAATAGAGAAACAAGGAAAAAGAAAGAAGCCTCACAGCAAAATGGCTCCAAGCCTGCTCAAGACAGCTCACTTCTCTCGCTGACTGTGTATTGCGGCCAAATATCACTTGGATTCTTCACCAGAAAGAAAATTACGTCAATATCGAACAAAGATCCCATCAACCCCAAAACATTCAGCTCTCCCCTCATCCTGTCCACGATGTTGTCGGCAGTGATCCACCACAAAACGGCCGAGCATCTGATGCCAAAATATGGCTGGTGAGTTGGCTGACAAGTCCGCACGGGCCGTCAAGCACGTACCTACTCAGTACATAGATGTAGCGCCGGCCCACCTGCCCAGGGTCAGTTGGAGCCATCGATGCGACCAAATTGCAGGAGAGGAAAAAGAAACAAAGAGACAATCTCTCCACTTTTCTCCCCGGTCGTTCCTGCACGTTTGTCAGTGTCTCCTGCACCTGCCGTCCCTGTGCCTGCGCTTGTCTTGTCGCGATCTTAAAATTAAGCTTTCTTTTCTCCTTTCCCCCCCTTCTCTTCTCCCCTTCTCCCCTTCTCCTTCACCTTCTTTTCTTCGTGTCTGCGACAGCGTTCTTTTTCCACGACACGCCCACTCCTTTGCGTGCGTTTGGGGTTCGCATCTGTCGGCAGCATTTTGTGTTTTCCATCACCGACAACAATGTCCTTCGCCTCCAAATAGGATCTCTTTCCACGGCGTTCAGCCTTTCGCCTTTGCGACATTACAAACGAAAGAGGCGCATTTCAAACGACTCGTTCAAAGTCGGCGACAACTCCTCGTGACGACACTCTCTCGACAAGAAACCGCTTTTTTTCTTTTCATTTTTTTCTCTTTTGTTAAGGCCATCTGTGACACGCGCCTCACGTTCCTTTTTCGTCACAGCAACCCGTTTTTTACATCTCCTTCTGACCGGGTGTCACGCCCTCTCTGTCCCGTCTTTTTCGACTCGAATCGCCTGACGTCACGACACGCCCTTGCGACAAACTCACCCCATCAACATGCACGCTTCAATACGCGCCTGGGCATCGGCCCTGACGACCTTTGTCGCAACTGTCTCCGCTGCCACGACGGACACGTCCGTCCCCGTCACGCCCCACGCCAGCTACTCCTCCTCCATTGGCGTGCTCGGCTGCAAGGTCAACACCAACCGCATCGCCTACTGGCCCATGGCCGTCGACTGCAACAACATTTGTGTCTCCCTGTCCTACGAGGGCCGTTCCGTCAATCTGCTGCGCATCGACCAATCCGGCGGCGCCTACGACGTGAGCTACGACGCCTGGAACTACCTGGTGACCGGCAAGTCCGCGACGGCCGACCCCACGGCCGGCGGCGCCGTTTCCATGGCCACGGCCAACGTCGACGCGTCCCAGTGCGCCGGCCTCATCAACACCGCCGGCGCCAAACTGCCATTGAGCGCCGCCAACAGCATGAACTTCTTGAGCAGCTGTCTCGCGGCGCAGGCCGCCGGCAACGCCAGCTGGGTCGCCAGCCACTATGTGCTCTACAACATCCTGGACCCCATCTGCACGTACGGCTACAACGAGGTGTGCACCCTGACGGACTGGCCCGACCAGAACCAGGCGACGTGCCCCACACGCTGGGCGACCCGGTCTCGCTGACCAGCCAGCCCGTGTACAACATTGAGTACCCGACGGGCCAGAAGGTGCTGGCGGGCTCGTCGGCGTCGTCGTCGTCGTCCTCCTCCTCGGGCGCCACGCCCAACACGATGGCTGCGGCGTCCTCGGGCGGCTGCACCAACCTATTTACGTGCCAGCCGCTGCTGGTCTTGGCCTGTGGCCTGGGTGCTGTGCTGCCGTCCTTCTTTGTCAGCTTATAGGCAGTGCTGTCTTTGTTGTGCTGCGCTGTGTTGTGATTTGTTTTTGTTTTTTGGACGTCTTTTTTGGGTGTCTTTTTTGGATGATATCACGGTTCGATGTTTACTTTGTTTCTTTTGCTTTTGGCAAGCCTGCGTTTTTTTTTCTCTTGGATATCCCCCATCGTTTTTCTCCTTTCAGTTCTTTCACTTCTCGCACTTCTTTAATCTTCCTTCTTCTTTTCATACACGGGCTACGATATTGGCCACCATTTTTCACTTTATGGCATGGGCCATTCTTATATCTTTTCACATAATCTGTAGGGTCGAAGATGATCCTCTGGTACATAATTTCAACTCCCTAAAGCAAATTCTTATCGATGAAAACACGACAGTTCCACCGCAACACAGCATTTTCGTGCGACAACTGTATTAGTCTCATCCCAAGTCTCACTTGGATCTTATTGTTTCTTACGGAGCACTGTCCCACTGTCTTGCCCGACCCTGCGCCCGCAACCCACGTGGTTCTTCATGCGCCACATTTCTCTCGCTTCCGTGCCAAAGATCCCAACAGCAATGATCGCTGATTCGAACGATTTTATTCACATCAATACAATAAACGGTTACGGCTGAGACACGAAATGAAGTAACACAGTCGACCTTTGCAAAATGGCATGCCCTAAATCCCCCGTCAAGTACGACGTACACGCACGCCCAACCAATCCGACTTCACCTGCATGCCGCCGGCGAGCGACATGAGCCAGCTGTGGGCTTTTCTTTGTCCACATTTCTTTTCTATTGCCAAGAAACATGCCTTTGGCATTGAGAAATGAAGAAGAGAGAGAGAAAAAAAAAGAACACGTCGTTAAAATACGTGCTTGAAAATGGTCATTACGTCGTTAAAAGATCATAGCCCAAGACAAACCAAACATATCCACCGTAAACAGAACGTCCACTCCAGAAAATCAAAAAAACGTATCCCAGAAAAAAAACACATCGTTTCATCCACCCAGACCGTCTAAGGAAGCAATCCAATTCTCATCATATCGAGCTGTTCTTTCATAAACATGAATTCGGAGCATCCATGATGCAACACGCGAGAATGCGAAAACCAAAAAAAAAGATAGGAAAAAGTTGCAGACTGCCGAACTATGTCAACGTCGCCAGCATGGCACGCATCAGCCTGGGAGGTGGGCCTGCGCGAAAAAAAAAAAAACGTTAGCCGTCCTTCGTGGTCTTCGTCAAAACTTCCACTATGAAACGGCCGCGTACCTGTTTCCTATCGATACTTGGGCACGCTGATGGCCATCCTACCTTTCTTGTCTTTCTCGATGCGCACGCCGTACCGCGGCTCCTCGACACGCTCGACTTTTTCTTCGTACAGCACCAGCTCGCCCGTGCTCAGGCGCTCGGCCCGCACCAGATCCCGGTTGGCGGACACGGGCTCGTAGTAGTCGCGCACCTCGCGGTAGTGGCGGTCGTCCACCGACACATCGTAGTAGCGGTCGTCGTAGTCGCTGCCGCGGCCGCGGCGGTCGTGGAAGTGGGCATACAGGGCGCCGTCGCCGCCGTGGGAGTGCGAGCGGGCACGGCGGTGGGTCGAGCGCGAGTGCGAGTGATGGTGCCGGTGGCGGCTCTTGCTGCGGCGGCGGCGGTCGTCGACAATGGCGACAGCCAGCGGCTCTTCGGCGACCTCGACGGCCGGGCTGCCTGCATCGTAGATGACGGGTGCCAAGGCCATGGAGGCGGGGCCACGCGAACGAGACCGGGCCCGAACCAGAGCGACAGACGTCTCGTGCATGGAGGGCATGCCAGGTCCGGCCGTGGTGTAGCTACGGGCCGGCGAGACATCACGGATGTGGATGTTGGTGGAGCTGTAGGCGGCCGGTGGCTCGGGCGCCGGGGCTGGGACCGGGGCTGGGACCGGGGCCGGAGCATATTGGACGGGTGCGGGTGCATACTGGACCGTCGGCGGCGGCGCCGTGTAGTAGACTTGCTGTGGCTGATACATTTGCGGTTGTGGAGGAGGGACGGGCGGGGGTTGGTATTGTTGCTGGACAGGTGGGGGCGGTGGAAGAGCCGGGGTCGTCACCACCTCTTCACGGCGGCGTTCTTCTTCAATGACGGTGCCACTGGAGGTCTTGACCTTTGTTGTTTTGGTCTCGACAAGGTCCGTTGAGCCTGGGAAGGGCGGGGGGGTTAGACAAAGACAGGGGAGACGGACAGAACAATGTTTTAACAGAAAGGGGAGAGTTGAGATGAAAAAAAAAACAGTATGGAAACACAGTGGCTTGTAAACAAATCATCGACAGTGGGTGGTGGGATGGGACTCACTACTCTTCTTGTAATCGCGGCTGAGCTTGAGGACGTCATCGATGTTGTCCTGGCCCAAGGCCACCTGAAGGACAAGGGTGTTGCCCTGTTTGTTGTTAGCGTTCGTGCCCTACGAGTAGAAAGCGCCCCTAAAAGTCTCCATAATACAATAATACAGCACATATAGGCCAGGTATAGGCCAGGAGGACCTATCTGCTGCACTTGTGTCCAAACTCCCTGGAGAGCGACAGTACGTTAAAGATCTTGTTGAGAACGCACCTCTTTGATAAACGGATAGCCCAGATCGATTAGGACCTGCTCCGACACCAGGCGCGCCGGCATCCGCGTCTTGCCCTTTTTCGGGTACTCGCTCTTGTTGGCCACACTCTTGTTGCCCTCGCTCCGTAGAGTGACACCGCCGCTGGACCGCGTCTGCACCGAGACCTCCGAGATGGACCCCTCGGACGAGACGGACGGCGACCGGCGCCGCGTCTTGCGCACCCACTCAAACTCTTCCGCGCGCTCACGGTCGGCGGCCAGTGAGGGTGCTCCAAGGCGCTCTTTGGTGACACGCTCCTCGATGACACGGTCGTGTTCGTGTTCGTGTTCAACTTCGTAGTCGTGCTTGTACTCGTGGCGTTCAAACGATCCACGGCGTGGCATCGGGCGGCGGCGGCGGTCGTCCATCTCTAGGTCGTCGACCTCGATCCGGCCCGGCTCGATACGGATCTCCTCAATCTCCGTGCGATCCCGGCCGCGCTCTCGCTCACGCTCTCGGTCGGCACGCTCACGGTCAAGCTGCCGGTCCCTCTCGTACCGCTCGCGCTCGCGCTCGTACTGGGCTTCGCGGCGCTCGGCCGAGCTGTCCCGGCGCCGGCGGATAGGCAGCGGGATGGGCACATTGACGGGCGGACGACGGTCGTCGCGGTCGTCCAGACGGTCGTCCAAACGGTCATCCAGGCGGTCCAGATCGTAGGCGCGGCGGGCCGGGCGCCGGTCAAAGGTCTCGACACTCGACTGGCGGCGGATCAGACGACCGGGGCGAGGCGGCGGCGGGCCACCAGCACTGCTGCCAATGATGCTATCTTGGCCGTCACGAAAACGGGTCCGTTCACGGCCGCCACCGCCACCGCCACCGTCACCGGCATTGCTGCGCCGGTCAAAGTCGTCGGGGATGACGGCGGGCGGTGCAGGCCGCCGGCGTGCCGAGGTGGGCAAGATCAAACTGTCGTCATCGCGGCCGTCGTCCAGGTAGCGGCGCTCGCGCTGGATGAAACGCTCTTCACGGCGACCGGGCGGCGTGGGCGAGCGCTCGCGGAGGCGGGTGGGTGCCGGGGCGGGGCGGCGGTTGTCGTAGACGAGGTATTCGTCGTCGTCTTCGAAGCGACTGCGCTCGTCGCCGCCACGGCGGTCGATGCGGTCGCGTTCGTAGACGACGCGGTCGCGCTCGTAGTCGCGGCGGTCGTGATCTCGCGACATGCTTGCGAGGTGTGGATGAAGGAAGGTATGAATGTGTGGATGTGGATGTATGTGGTGTAGGTTGAGGTGCGGATGAGTCGCGAATGGTTGCAGGTGGCAGTCGCACCTGGAGGAAGCTGTGGACTAGAAAGGATAACGTAGGTTTGTTGACAAGGTCCCTCGTAGGCTATGTATCTCTGGTGCTCGGCAAGGTTGGGTGTTGGGTGTTGGGCCGGAGTCTAGGAGTTTTAGAGGTGTCTTTTCGACTAGGATGCAGACAAAAAGGATAGTGTGGGCGATCAGCACACGAGAGGCAAAAAAAAGTCAATCCCCAGAACAGAAACGTAATCGGTGTACGGTGAAGGAAGACTGTTGGCAGGTTGAAGGATGATGGAGTAAGACAAGTCGGAGGGGGCATGAAGAGAGATAGACTTGAAGGAGAGGGAAAGGAAAAAGAAGAAAGAACGAAGAAAGGAGAGAATAGGTGGAGATATTCTCAGCCCAGAGCTTAGTCCGATGACGACACGGAAAGAAGCATAGAAAGAGCGATGCAGCCAGCACCCAAGCAGGAAGGCGAGAGTGGGAGAGGTGAAGAGGGGCAGCGACGGGTTGGCAAAGAGGGGGGAAGGTGCAGGGGTGTTGTCGTAGGCGTGGAGCAGAGGGTGCGAACCACGTGCAGGCCGGACCAAAAGGTCACACAGCAATCACACAGCAGGTGCGGCGCAGTCACGCGCAGCCAAAGAAAGCAACAGGCTGCCTCTTGAGGCTGATGCGCAGGAAGGTGCCACCGACGCACAGCGACGGACTCTGCTCGCTCTTTCCGCGAGGATGCCCACGCCAAAGTTGGACCTGGCCCATCTGCCCATTTGGTGTAGTCGTAGAAATAGTCGTAGTCTTACAGACAAAGTACAGTACTTTGTTTATTTACACTGGTCGTTGAATTAGGGGCAACAAAACAAAAGAAAACGGCGAGGCCAAAAACGTGGAACTGGCCGGCCCGGTGGCAAGGAAACTGCTAGGGCCTAGGCCTGGTTGACTCGTTGTCGTAGTGAGCGTCGGGTGCAAGGTTAAGCGGTGCCTGACCAAAGACTTCGCCTTCCTCGCAACCCAACCGATTGGCGATGCCCAATGGACAAGGCCTCGATTTTAGGCAAAGAAAAACTACGAATGTCTTCACCGAGGACAACCAAGCGCTCAAGGTGAGAAGTCAATGTTTGCAACTTTTCCTGTCCCCTGCAAATGGGCCTGATGGCGCTAAAATTTGGGCAGCGTTGAGCACACAGAGGGCGCTATCAAACAATACCCGACTTTGTCCAATCTGCACAATGACGTCAGTTGGCAGAGTCAATCCATCCGACTACGATGAAGCTTTTGAACGAAACGAAAGACACGAGTTTGCATGCAAGCTGCGAGGGGAGTAATAATATAATCCACTATTATGCAAAGAGTTGGATCGTCTTCTACTGCTGTCTATCGCTTTCCCATCGTCTCTCTCTTCCCCCACCTCTCCCTTTTCCCATGCAACTTTGTAACTTTGTGGACGTTTCTCTCTATCCGAAAAAAAGGCGCAGTACGCAAAAACACATCAAACGAATACAACAAATGAATACACCAAAACGAATACACAAGAGTATGCAAGAGTAGAAAGTGTGCAGGAGTGTACAACCAGCCAGCTTGGTCTATGCAAAGTAGCTCTTCCACAGGACACCCTCCAGGTCCTCCAATTGTTCGGGTGTAAAGTACTACAAAGTCAGTAGATGTTCATAAATTTCCATCGGCAAGCCAGGGGGGGGGGGGATGGAACTCACTGTTTGATCAACGATCCACGTGTCTTGCCGCGTCTTCTTGAACTCGGACAGGATCGATTTGGTTGCATTGCCCACCACACCGGGGTCGTTGGCCGTGCGCGTGGCCAGGTACGACAGCACCTCAGGCATCCACGAGGGGGGCGGTGTCGCGTAGGGGAAGGCCTCGATCAAGGCGCCGAGGCCGAGAACGGCCGCATGCCGGCGAATCACTTGTCGCTTCGTGTCCGTAGGCGTCTCCGTGCCGCTGCCACTGCCGCTGCCACCACCCTCGCCATCGGCCACCGCCGACACCGCCGACCGCTTCCGCTTCGGCATCGGGTTGGCCTCAAGCTGCTCCTTGAACCGCTGCATCAGCGACTGGATGATGGGATGGCGGATCGACGCGGGCGAGCACCGGATCATGCCGGCCAAGGTGGCGGCGGCCGAGTCGCGCACTTCAAGCTGCGCGTCGGCCAGCATGTCGCCGACGGCGTCGAACAGGAGCTTGCGCTGGGCCGGTCTCGACAAAAACAGGCGCCGGAAGTAGACGACCTGCATGTTGATCAAGGCGCGGAGCCGCTGGTGCCAGCTGGGCGCCGACCGGCCCACGTCAATGAGCTTCCGTATAAACGCGTCGTCCTCCCCTCGCGCAGCGGGATGTTGGGCAGGTGCCGGTAGACGTGGTACGCCAGACGCATGAGCTCCGGGTCCTCCTTGACGTCCATCATGTGCAGCAGCTGGTCGACAAACGGCGCGGGGAAGAATTGCACCAGCTCCGTACACTCCTGCGAGGACAACATCCAGTCCAGCCAGGTCAGCACCGTCTTGGAGCCCGACGTGTAGCTGCTCTGCTCCTGCTGGCCGGGGACGCGCTCGTGGCGCCATGCTTCGAGGCGCTGGAAAACCTCCGTAACAATGGAAGAAAACGCGCTCGTGGCCTTGTAGGGCCGGATGCCCACCGACGACGCGGCCTTGTTTTGTTCGAGGAGGGCCGCCACGTTGGGGAACGACTCGTGGTAGCGCGTGCGGAAGACGGTCGCCAGCACCCGGCCCATGGCCTCGCGCACCGCCTTGTACGGGTGGTCAATGTGCGCCAGCATGTCGGACACAATCGGCTTTTCGCCACGGAAGTGCCAGCCTGCATCGCTGATCAAGAACTCGAGCAGCGTCACTTTCGAGGACTCCTTGAAGGCGGCATTCGACGTCATGTCCAGCCGGAACGAGCCCAGGCCCAGCACCAGCTCGCGCGCCCGCCGTGGGTCCCGAATGCCAGTGATCATGTGCACGCACGTCATCCAGTAGTGCAGATTCTCGGGCGTCAGCTTGTCGTTGATAACGTCCAGCAACAAGGGGCCGGCAAACGCCCACGCACGGTCGCGGTACGCCTTGGGCTCGTCGGGCCCCACGGACAGCAGCGCCGCCACGATCTCGGCCGTCGCACGGTGCTGGTGGCGGTCGGACCCGTCATCGTAGACCGCACGGACGAGCTCCTTCACTTCGTCAAACGTCACCTCGGCCACGCCGCTGTGCACAAGCTCAAACACGTACGACAGCATCGACACGTACCGCACCTTGAAGCGGTCCGAATTGGCGTCGCGAGGCTCCTGCTTCATAAAGTCAAAGTACTGCTTAAGCCAGTCTTTTGTCAAAATTTGGCCAATCTGCGCCCGCGCCGCCGTGCCAACGCCGTCGTACTTGTCCGCCACAATCGTCGGGTCGGCCTTGTAGCCCGTAAACGACTTGCCCCACACGAGCCAGCCGGGGTAGTCGCAGTCGACAAAGTACGCGTTGCTGTCGTCGCCATTGGCGTTGGCGTTGGCGACGGTGCCAGAACCAGAACCAGAACCAGACCCATTGGTGCCGTGGCCGTTGGACTCGGGTGCTTGGATGGCAAACGAGTCGAGGTACTTGTTGGTCCACGCGGCATCGCCGCCCGTGGCCGGTACCTGGATCTCAAGCCGGTTGTCCATCTGCTCCTTGTCCAGCAAGTAATTGCGGTAGTCGTTCTTGTAGCAAGAACGCAGGGCCAGGAACATGAAGATGTTGGCAAACGCGTTTTGGTAACCGGCACGCAGCGTCGGATGCTGGCTGATGGCGCCCTTGGCGGCGAGGTCGATAAAGGCTGGCGGCGCAAGCGTGTCGAAGCGCAAGCAAAGGTTGTTGGCAAACACGGCACAGCGGCTGGCCACCTTCCAGTGCGAGTTGGCGGCGATCTCAATCAGTTCCAACCCGAGCTCGGCCTTCTTCTGCTCGACCTTGCGGCGGCGCTCCAAGATAAAGGCGTGCCGCTTCTGGATCTTGGCGGCGCTGTCTTCCCGATCAGACTGGCTGGCCGGCGTGATGGTGGCAACGGTGGCCTCGTTGACAATCACCATGCGCTCAAAGGCCTTACCAAACTCGAGCAAGGGGAAGAGAGCGTTGGCGCCCATCTGCTGGATCGATGCCTTGTCGACGTCGGCCGACCGAATGTACAGCCGGATCAGTGTGGGTCCAAACCGCCAGTCGCGGATCATGGTCTTGACGAGCGATGTGAAGAGCAGCGTATACATGGCGCCCTTGATGCGGTCGTGGTCAACATTGTCGAGCGACTCCTTGAGTGTGCGGAGCACAATGGGAATCACGACGGGACGGCTACCAATGAGCACCTTGAGCGATGACTCTTGGGCCGACTGGGCAGCACGGCGCACGTCCGCGTATACGGATGTGCACGACTGGGCCAAATCCTTGAGGAGCTGCTTGTCCAGCTGGCTGGTCAAACGGTACGTGGTGTTGTACTTAACGCGCTGCAGCTGGTACGCGTCGGCACGCTTCACGAGCAGCGGGCGCGGGTACGCTTTGCGCAGGCCGTTGATCTTGAACGACGCACTGTCTGAGCGGTACAAGCGCAGCAGCCGGTCGAGCGGCCGCGAGGTGCGCTCAAAGCCGACGTCGATAATGAAGGTCCGGTAGGTGGTGTACAAATCCGTGAAGCAGGCGACATCATCCTCCTGGTAGGTCACCAGGAATTTGTGCGTCCGGTCGAGCAGGTAGCCGACAGCCTCGCGCAGCTCGTGGATGCGCTCAAAGAGCACACTCTTGCGGTCAAGGGCGTAACCGTAGGGGTAAGAGAATTCGCGCTTCAGGTCGTCGTCAGACGCAACTTCGGCCAACGGGTCCACGTCCTCGTCAATGGCCGTATCCTGGTCGTTGCCCTCGATGTTGGCAATGGCCGTGGGCGGGGCAGACGCGTCCTGCATCTCCACGTCGTCCGTGTCCTCCTTGACCGGGCCGCCGCGGCCGTCGGTCGTCGTAGTCGAGGCACGGGCTGTCTCAAACAGCGGCGAGACACCCGAGATAACCTGCCGAATCCGGGAGAGAGCGCGAGTCAGCTCGTCGCTCCACTCCTTGTTCTTGCCCTTGCGGCTGACGGGCGGGTTGTCGCTCATGAGGGCCTCCATCTTGGCCTTGGCGCTAATGACCTGGGACTCGAACACTTCGGCGGCAAACTGGATCTCGGGCTGGGCTGGGCGGTACCACTTGATGGTGAGGTCGGACGGCTTCGTAATGTAGCCCCAGTGCTGCAGGCCAATGCCGCCCTTGATGACGTCCGGCTCAAACATGTGGTTGTCGATGGGGTAGGTGTTGGTAAGGTTGATCAGCAGGTGGTGGACGTAGTTGGAGATGTGGATGGTGGCCAGGCCCTTGCACTTGTCCTGCATGTAGTCGCCAATGTCGAGCAGCTCCTTCTTGTACTTGAGCACCTCGCTGCCCACATGGACAACGCACATGCTGAGAATTGAAATGTACCAGACCAGAGCACGGTCGCGCGGCAAGACATCGGCACCGCTGCTGCGGTCAGAGGCGGCACCGTTGTCGTCAATCTCGTTGCGGATGCTGACAATCAACATGGGAATAAACCTCTTAAGCGTCTTCTCCGGGTTGACACGGCACAGGGCGTTGACGATCCAGGCCATGGAGTCGCGGGCCTGGTGCACAACGTGCGACGCAACAAAAGCAGCAATCTTCTCGACGGCCATGTCAAACAGCTCCGGCGACAGCGCCGCAAACACGGGTGTCAGAGCAGACGGTAGCGAGTTGATGACGTGGTCCTCGGGCGAGCCTGAACGGAAGTGCGACAGGTCCGGCAAATTCTCGACCAGAGTGAAGATCTTGCCCAGCAGGGCAATCAAGAACTCGCCGAAGCCGGCAGTCGACGAGCGCACGATACGGGCCTCTTCCTCGTCTGTGAGCTCCTTATCGTAATCGAGCTGGATTTCCTGACCTTCACGCTCGAAACGTTCCATCTCGCCGCGGACCACTGCATGGCCAGACTGGTGTCATACACGCCATTGTCGGCATCCTCGTCGTTGATCAGCGAAGCGAAAGGTATGCTGTAGGCCACGGTTTGGATGAAAGCAAGGGTCAACTGTGTCTTGCCGAGATCGTTGGCGTCGATGCCGGGCAGGGCGAGCGCCAGCAGCGCAGTGATATGGCCACGGAAAACCCTTGACGCGCGACATGGTGTGTGCAATGACCTGGAGTCCACACAAACTTGCCGTCGTCCGGTGTACTTCGACAAGGCCTTGCAAACTGGGGTAGAAGCGCTGCAGAGCACCCGGCAAGATCAGGTCCGGCTCGAGGAAGGCCAGCGACTGAAGTGTGACATAGTAGTTAACCGGCCGTTTTTTGGCTCTTGGCGAAGAGGCCCATGAAGGTGACGTCGCGCAGGGCCAGCACAAAACGGCGCTTGACTTCGGGGGTCAGGCGACGGTCGGCGGGCAGGTCGAGCTCGCCGCTCTGCTCGCGGTTCCAGCGGTTGACGAAGATGTCGACCAGGTAGTGCGTGAATTGGGCCAGGAAGCTGGTCCAGGCGCCCTGGTTGGAGGGGTGGAAGAAGGTGTCAATGGACTCCAAGAAGCCCTCAAGGCCCGTCAGGATGCTGCTGGCGGGTGTTGCGTTGTCATCGTCCTGCACGTCGAGGCACAGCGGCGACAGAGCGTGCACGATCCAACGCGCAGCCATGTAAGGAACGGGGTACTTTTTCCGATCCTTGTCAAGGAAGACGGCGAGACCGGACGAGTAGTCGAGGGTGGAGACATAGGGTGAGTTGGCCTGGCCGACGGGAATCTCGGTCAACCTTAGAATGGCCGTGAAGATGAGGTCGGACTGCTCCCTTGAAAAAATGCCGTGCGCTGTGAAGGGCACATGCTGGTATGTCAGGTAGTCGCGGGACATGCGCGAGAAGATGTCGACAAAGGAGATATCGACGGCCTTGGAGCGGTTGACGAGCGACCAGAGGTGGAAGTAGGTCGGGAGAAAGTCGGACGGCTGGGACATGTAGGCAGTCGGCGGCGCGGGCGCCGTGGGCACCATGATCGTGATCAGTCCAATGACGATGAAGGCGTTGGACATGTCGGAGGTGCTAAAGTAGGGCAGGATCTCTTCGAGCATCTCGCGACGGTCGCGGGGGTCGAGGTAGGCCTGGGCGTGCAGGCAGAGTCGCAGCACCTGTTTGTAGACACGCGCCTGGACAGACTGGTGCACGGCGGTCTCGCTCGGTAGAGAGATGCTCTTGAGCTGCTTCCATAATGGACGCCAGTCGAGAGTGAGGTCTTCGCCGGGCCGCAGGTAGTGTCGCTTCTTCGTCAAGGTGATGAGCATGCGGCAGAATCGGTCCGTCGCCGTCGTCTCAAGGCCTGGTGCGAGGGCCAGGTGGTAGTAGAGCTGGGCGAGGCTAGCGCGCTGCTCGCGTGTCATCTCAAACTTGAGGTTGAGCCATCCCTGCAACTCGCGCGTCCAGTGCAAGGCGCCGGGCGTAAAGTCCTCCGCCTTGATGGCAATGTAGAGGTTCTTGAGGATGAGGTTGAGAGTGGCGTCGCGCTCGGACTCGTCTTCAACGGGGTAGGGCAGCTGGCTGAAGTAGCTAAAGGTGCGCGGACGGTAGCGCTTCTTGCCGTCCTCGTCGGGAGTGACGGAGGGGGGCAGGCCCGGCGAAGTGGCGCGCGAGATGGTGTCGACAGAGAAGTTGCCGGCGAGGAAATCGTGTGAGGAGGTCGCGGCGGCGGCAGATAGCCTGGGATGGGCAGGTGCGCCTCGATCTCGTCCATGGTGGGCGAATGACGCAAGCTTCGTTGTGTGTTGTCGCGTGACTAGGGACGTGAAACGGGGAGAGGAGGGGAGGCCGAGGATGAAGCTGCCGATAGCGGGACGGAGAGGATGCTTCAACAGTTGATTCGACCGCGGAGGAGGGACAAGGAAGGATGGGGAGTGTCGCTCCGGTCGGTCTTAGACGTCACTCGAGATTCGATGGCTGCGTTTAAGGTTTGGCTCAAGCGGACGCATCGGCATGTCATCTCAGAAAGGAGGAGAGACGATCGATGTGGGGGTTAGAGATCGTTTGAGAGATGAAGAAATGGTGTCGTCTGATGAATAGAGGCGAGGCTGAAAGTCGGGCGAAAATGGCAGGGTCAGCAAGGTGGGTTAGTGACCGGTTTAGGGGAGCTCCAAAGTAGCCAAAAGCAGCCACTGGAGCAAAAGAGCTGTGGCGACGCGATGAATGCAGGTGGCGGTTGGCAGCCAAATTTGACAGCAAAGCAGATGGCCAACGAAAGATGACAAAGATGAAGGCAAAACACGGCATCAATAGAGATCCAGGATTCAATGCGAAGGTCGCTCGTCTTAAGTAAACGGGAGAGTGCTTGGGTGACGTAAAGGACTTCGATGCCTTCGGAGCGCGGCTCGTAGGCAAAATGATTGGGAGGGACGTCTTGAACACGGGGTCGATGCGCGGGAGTGTTCAAAATTGACAGCCAAACGAAAGTCAAGAAGGGTCAAGAAAGAAGACAGGCTGCTGCCGATGCTGCGTAATCGTCGTAATTGAGGGGATTGATTGACAGGCAGTGCACAACGCGGGGATAGAGAGGTTGTCCGACAAACCCCTAAAAAGCTGATGGGTGTGTTTGTGTGCTCGTGTCCGGTGTTTGGCGGAGCTCCCTGGCAGGCACAGAACAAGTTGCGTCGGTCCAACGTAAGAGATGATCTGCCTGGCGTTGGGATGCGTTGGGTCCAGGTTTTAGCCTTTAGCTGCCAAACGGCGTCGCGACGACAAGCACCCGCCGGCAGAGAACGGAGCTATGCTTTGGAGGCTCCGCAGCAAGGAAAGCCCGCGACTTAGGGTGGTTTTCGCCTCTGAAACGTCGGGAACTTTGAACGCAAATCGGGGACAAATAAGGGTCAAAGTGATGGAAAAAGGTGATGATCTCGAAATGGAGAAAGAAGATGTTTTCATCTTGGTGCCCAGGGATCAGTTTTAAGGGTTCATGTTCGGTGCAAAGAATCCAAGACAAGGAGGTACATGTACTCACTAAAAATAATCAACTATTGTAATGGGATGGTGAATGGTATGCGGACGTCCGGCCGAACTCTGACGGAACGATGCTAAGCCTGCGATGCTGGAGGATGTTGAAAGGACGCAAAAAGGTGCAAAAAGAGCAAAAAGAGATGCAAAGGGCAAAGGTGCAGGACTGTGTTTGGGGACGAAGGAGGCACAAGCATGGAAAGCGCAAGGACCGCCTACCAAGCCTTTGAAAGGACAGCAGGAGCGATGCAGCGCAAAATGGTTTCTGAACCAAAGGGCAGTCGCGATGGGGCTGGAAAAGTGGGTACCTCTGACCGAGAGTTCTCTGTCGATGAGAACCGCCTCGACTCTGTTCCACTGCGCCTTTCGACAAGACCAGACACAAACCACAATACGATCTCGTGAGTTAACTTTATTTTTGTTTATTGGTTGGGACACTCGAGATGTGCAAATCGGCTGGGTGGCTTTTGAGTTGCCAAGTCAGAGAAAGTCCACAAAGGAGGAAGGTGCCATGCACAGGGAAGGAGCACAAGCTTCATCACACGCGAGGAAAGAGCGACACAGACAGAAGCGAGAAAAAGCCACTTTTCTGTACGATGTTGGCGCTAAAAGAGCACTTATTTCCCGGTGTGCACTATCACGAAGAGCAACATATTTGACAGTCATCGAGAAAGAAGCAAAGACGGCCGGTGCTGTCCGCAAAAGCAAGGCGAAACAAAGCATCCAATAGGCGGACTTCATTTGCCGTCGGCGTGCAGGTCGGGGATGTGATCCGACAGCCGTAGTGCTTCATCACAGTTGAGCTGCAGGTGAAGGAAAGAGCGGCCGACACACCCAATAAACTTAACGGAAGGAACGAAAGAGGGGATGAGATAAAAAGGCAGGTGCGCGGCGCTCTCGACAAATAAGTCAAAAAGAGACGACAAAATGCACGGAGAGTGCAAGGAGAGTGCCGATGTCAAGGCCTCCTCGCATATGTTGCATATGCAAACGTCCCAATGCTTGTCCATGTCGGTCTCGCGTCCCCCACACCTTTACCTCCCCGTGACGACACGGGTTGCGTGCCGGGGTCTGTCCCCTTTCTGACCGCCCGAGAACGGACCCGTTCGCGGAGGTCACACAAATTAGTAATGTGCAACTTGGAGGACGGAAACTTACTTCTTGGTGTGGGTCGGTTTCTTTTGACAATTTCTTCAAATTTATTTCTTTCTGTTCACTTTTATTTCCCCTATTACTCGCAATTCCTGATACTTAGAGGAGTAAATTAGATTAAATTACAAGAATAACCCCATCCTTCGCATTCTTTTCGCTCCAAATGAGAAAAAAAAATAATAACAAAAATCAAAGATTGTGTCGGTATAAATACACCGGTAGTTAACATACGTAGGCGCACACTCCGCTTAGTCAAAAGTGGTGTGGCTGGGAGGCATAGGCGGTGGCTAAATGCCACCGCACACATCCGACCGGATCCACCCATTCAGGGGTAGCGCATCGTTATACTCGTGGGTAGAAAAGGTTTTACGTGTAATTTTAGTGGCTTTAAATTCCTAGATAAAGTAGACACGTTATTATTAGATTAATTATATAACTTCCTGTATTTTAGGAAGTCGTATAAAATTACGGTATAATCGAATACGAATATTAAAGTACGGTAAATTTATATTAATTAATAAAGTTTCTTTATATTATTATAATATTAACTTCTTTATAATTATCCGAAAGTTATTTAAAATTACTTCGAAAATTACTTTAATTAAAATTACTTTTAATAATTAAAATAAACGATATTATTAATTACGTTAATTAATAACTTTTAATTAAAAGTTTAATAACGTTAAAAGGCGTATTCGCGTATTTATTAACGAGACGAGGGTTATACGTTCGTTAATAATAACTTTTAATACCTCTTCGAAGAAACGTTAAAAAGCGTTTACCGTTAACGAGTTTATTACGGCTTACTTTACGGTTTTATTAAACCTTAACGTATTTTTATAAAACGAGGTATTTACGTTAAAAATTACCGTAACGGTAATAATAACTTTACGTAAAGTTTTAATTAACGCGTTTAAACTCGTAACGTACGCGAATAACTTATTAACTCGTTTAAGTAATTCGTTATTAAAATTACGATTATAAAAACGTATAACGAAAAAATTAAAATTATTAATTAAGTTTACCCGGTATACCGTTTAATTTACTTTAATAATCGAATAACCCGTTTATACCCGGCGTTACGGTTAACCCGGAGATACCCCGGTTAATATTAATCGTACGCCCGTTAATAATAATTAAAATAACGAAGAAAGTATATTTATTTATAAACTTTCATCCCGGGCCCCGGCGTCGAGTTTAATAATTTACGTACGACGTAACTCCCGCGCCCGTTAATAATTAAGTTTATAATAGACCCGTTATTTAACGATAATATCCCGTAACCGTATAACGGTAATATATACCCCGGTATATTCCCGATTAAAAACTTTAAAACCTCTTCGTATAATTAATATTAAAGTTAAAGGTAAAGTTAACGTTTTAACGGTCCGTTTATTATTAAGGTACTTTTATATCGTTATACGGTATATACCCGGAAATAAAGGCTTACGGACTTATAAATTATACGTATAACGTAAAAATATTTAAAAGTTTTTCCCGGCCGAAATAAAGTATAATAACTTTAATAACGAAATAAACCTCGTTTTCGAGTCGGTTAATTTATCCGTTTTATTATTAATTAAAGGTTTAAAAAGGTTTATATTTATAAGCGCTCCCGATTATAATAATAATTAAAAGGTTTATAATTATTATAACGTAATTAAAGGTTAATACGAGGGATTAAAAGTTAATTATTCGGCGTATATTATAACGGTTCGAGGGAGATATTATATTACGCGTTAAACGTAATAAATAATACGTTTTTTTACTCTTTAAAATTACGGCGGTATCGTTTAATAAAACGTTCGCGGAGGTTATAAAAGACTTTTATACGAGACTATCTTAAAGTTTTAAAGCGTTTCGAAAAGGTACGAAGATACGTTACCCGCCTTATATACGCGGTTAATAAATATTTACGAGTAAGACCCTCGGAACCTTCGCGTTATTATAACGGCGGTATTAATTAACGGCGGTATTATAATAATTTATACCGTATTATTTACGACTTAATACGCGTAAACGAGCGCGTTACGTCCGGCTCCGGTACGGCCTTTATTTATTATTTTAACCGGTATTACGGCGTAAAGACTTCGGGTAATAAATAATTTATTAATATCCCCGGGAGTATTTTAAGTATTTTATATATAATAAGGAAGGTTACCGTTAAAGGTTATATATTAAAGTTAAAAAAACGGCTTATAAAAAGTATAAGTTAATAATAAGGCGGTATTATAATTAATACTTTATTTAAATAACGGACTTAAAAAGCGAATAACGTCTTAAAAGTAACTTTAATAATTCGAATTAAAACGTTAAAAACGACGGTAATAACGACTTTACGTAACCGACGTAATTTTATACCGCCTTTTAATTTTAATTAACGGCCGGTAACTTAACCGTTATAAACGTATTAAACGGTTAAAAATATTTATATACGTTACTCCGGAGGCCCTTTAAGGAGGATATTTAACCCTTTAATTAATAAATAATAATACGGTTATTTTTTTCGTAACTTTTCGTAATATAATTAAATTAAATTTTTAAGTTTTATCGTAAATACCGGCGTTATAAAACGGTTAACTTACGGCTTACCGTAATTTAAAGCTTTATAAAA